>PVIY010020035.1:0-44771 GCA_004026745.1 Myrmecophaga tridactyla | reverse complement strand
TTACAGTAATTACAAAATCAAAGTTTTAAGCAGCAGGATTCAGAGAGTACCAATTTATCACAGAGTGCAAAGGTGGTAAAGAAAGACTCAGGTATAGTACATAAAAGGCCAGCGAACTCGTGCACAACTCAGAGAGCAAACCCCAGCCAAGTCCCAAAGAACAGCATCAACCATTTTTTGTTTAACCCTTGAATCTGTACCATGCAGGGAAATGGTCCTCCACCATCCTCCAGAGGGGAGGGGAGCCAAGGTCAAACCATGGGCTAAGATTATGTTCTGTGGCTAAATGAGAGAGGACAAAGACAGAGAACAATATTCTTACCTGTAGGAGGTGCTATTGAGTGCCTTCATTGGTTGCCAAGTTAATGCCCTAGGAGTTCTCAGAGAAATCAAGACCTCAATCAAGGGCTGGCGCCATGAGGGTTCTTGACTCAGTCATAGAAAGAATTCAAGTTGTAGGCAGTGTTTACAGTCAAATAGTTTAATAAGTTTGATGCCAGAGAGCCCAGAAGTTTTCAGCTGGATGTCAGAGAGCCTGGGATTTCTCGGCTAAATGCCAGAGAGCCCTGGAAGTTCTAAGCTGGATGCTGCCGAGCTCCAGGAATTCTCTGCTGAATGCCAGAGAGCCCTGGAAATTCTCAGTGAAGCTGAGACCTTGACCAGGGGCTGATGCTGTGAAGGTTCTTGACACAGGTGCGAGAAAGAACTCGAGAATTAGACAGTGTGCACAGCTCAAAACTTTAATGCATAGCAAAAGTATGTGCTCAAGGAAGGTGAGCTCAGGCATTTTTCAGAGGAGAAGCCTCTTTATTGCTTTATGCTGCTTTGAACCACTCACTAGTGTCCTTTCCTTTCAGTCTGAAGAACTCCCTTTAGCATTGCTTGTAGGGCAGTTCTAGTGGTGATGAAGTCCCTCAGGTTTTGTTTATCTGAGAATGCCTTAATCTCTCCCTCATTTTTGAAAAAGAGATCCAGCGGATATAAAAATTTTGGCTGACAGTTGTTTTCCTTCAGCACTTTAAGTATTTCACCCCATTGCCTTCTTGCCTCACATGTTGCTCTTCTCTTGCAACTTTCAGAACTCTGTCCTTGTCTTTTGCATTTGATAGTGCAGTCACTATATGACAGTGTATTTTTCTTCATGTTTATCCTGTTTGGTGTTTTCTGGGCTTCTTGGACATGCATATTCACATCTTTTGCTAAGTTTGGAAAGTTCTCTGACATTATTTCTTTGACTATTCTTTCTGCCCCTTTCTCTCTTTCTTCTCCTTCTGGAACTCCCATAATGCATGTATTGTTGTAATTAATGGTGTCCCATAGCTGTCTCAGGTATCTTCAGTTTAATACTTCCTTTTTCTTTCTGCTCTTCAGCCTGACTTATTTCAAGTTTTTTGTCTTCAAGTTCACAGATTCTTTCTTCTGCCAACTCCATTATGCTTTTGAAACCCACCTGGGCATTTTTTCATTTCTATTATTGTAGTCTTCAACTCCAGTAGTTCTGTTTGGTTCCTTTTTAAAAATGTATATCTCTTTACTTAGACTCTCATATTAGATTCGTTGTTTTCCTGATAGTCTGTAGTTCTTTCTCTGTACATTCCTTCATCTCCTTAAGCATTCTTAAGATCATTTTTTAAAAAGCTTTGTTCGATATGTCCACATTCTCATCTTCTTTGAAATATTTTCTGTATTTTTATCTTCTTCCTTTAGATGGACCATTATTTCCTGTTTCTTTGTTTGTCTTGTACTCTTTTGTTGTCACTGTGCATTTTAATATTTAAAAATGTTAACTCTGAGATTTGCTCTCTGGGATGTCTGTTTCCTGGTTTTGTAAGCATCTGATGGAAAGACAGTTTTCTTCTATGAGGAAGGTCTGCCCAAGGCAAATGCTGTGTGCAGGGCTCTCTCTGTCTTTTTAGGCCCCTGTCTTTTCCTGGGCTTTTGCTTGGTAGTTGTTTTGGAGTTCCCCTGTCTACAGGAGTTTGGTTGTCCCTCTGTTTCCTAGGGAACAAACCTCCCTCTCCCAGGTATCTGACGCCCACAGACCTTAGTCTCAGACTGTCTGCTGATATAGTTTTTCACACTTCTTTCATTGTCTCATGATGTTTTTGCCTGGAGAGCAAATTCTGGAAGGAGGGTCACCCTGGGGTGGCAGGGAGTGTGCAGGGACTTTCCCAATTCAGTCTTTCCCCGCCCAAACAGGTGCAGTCTGGCTCCAAAGTGCCCTGTGGAGGGGGTCAGGAAGGGTGCCAAAAGATTCTCTGATGGCTCCCCAAAGCTGAGCTTTCCTGGCCTGCCCAGCAAATTCAGCCTTTCGGCTGACATTCCCTGCAGCCAGAGGGAATCTCTGAGTCTTTAAATCTCCACTGCCTCCACCCCTGTCCAGGGAGGGTGAAACAGTGGCTGCCCCCGTAGTTGTCCATAACAGGTTGAAACAATCGCTGCCCTCAGAACTAGGACCCAGTGATCCAGATTTACTAATCCAAAGCTGTGTGATCAGTGATCCACATGCACACCCCTGTTCTTGGAGAAGAGAATTTTTATGTCCCTTTCTGTTAGAGCAGCTAGCCAGGGGCTGGACCCTGCCATGGCCTGCAGTGAGAATGGGAGATGAGCACCAGTCATGGTCGCATGGAGAGAGCAATTTACAGTTCTTTAGAGTAATTTATCAGTCTCTTATTCCCATTCTTCCCTGGATGTTGTACCGTGTTCTGGCCTCTAGAGTTTCAAAATAGTTGTTTCAGGCAGTGTCTGCCTGTTCAATAATTGTTTTGGTGGGAAGAATGAGTCCTGGAGCCCAGGAACCCCACCATCTTCCCTGAAAGTCCTTCCAAAAGCTTTAATATGTAAAGATTTTTTTAGAAATCAATAAGAAAACACTAACATCCCAAAAGAGAAAATTGAACACGAACAGTCATGCCTCCTCCAACGAGGAAAATAAACACAACATGAACAGTAGTAAAGAAATGGTATGCACAAATGCTACATTTATATATGTACATATATAAAACACATTTATGAAAAGTGATCAAAGAAATCTCTATACATGAAAAATAGTGATAAAAGCAGTACAAATTAAAACAAAAATAAATCTAAATATCAAAGTAATTAACAAAAATTGTTTAGCAATGATGAAATTAAATGACTATCTGGATAAAGAAGGGAACTATATTGAATAACACCCTTACACAGGGCTAAACAAAATTCTTCCTCATCGTAATATTTTTTCTACTATGCAGCATGGCCTAGCAGACACGATGACACCCTGGTTAGAATTCTGAAAGAGTCATTGCTCTACTGGTCACCCCAGATTTCCTTTTGGATGCTCAGAGTCCAAGAGATCCCAGCATATTCTCTATGCTTTCCCTGAATTTCATCCTGATTCACAAATTCTATCCCACCACCCTACCCTCTCATCTCTACAATCCACCATTACTGCCTAAAGTAATATTCATTCATTTTTCTTTCTTCACTCAGTATCAACTCTCTAAGTCTTTTCAACCCCTTTGTGCCAGTTTGAAAGGATTATGTGCCCGAGAAAAGCCATGGCTTTTTCCATTTTGTGGAGGCAGCCTTTCTTTTAATCCCTATTCAGTACTATAGGTTGGAAACTTGACTAGATTATCTCCACAGATATGTGACCCACCCAATTGTGGGTATTAACCTTGGATTAGAGGGAGATGTGAGTCCACTCATTCCAGGTGGGTCTTGATTAGTTTACTGGAATCCTTTCAAAGAGGAAGCATCTTGGAGAACGCTTCAGAATGACGAGTTCCGTGAGACCCACGAGAACAGCAAAGCCCAGGCAGCCAGAGACATCTGGAGATGAAGAAGGACAGTGCCCCTGGGGGAGCTTCTTGAAACAAGAAGCCTGGAGAAAAACCTAGCAGATGTCATCGCCATGTTCACCATGTGCCTTTCCAGTTGAGAGAGAAACCCTGAACTTCATTGGCCTTTCTTGAGTGAAGGTAACCTCTTGTTGGTGCTTTAATTTGGACATTTTTATAGACTTGCTTTAACTGGGACATTTTCACAGCCTTTGAACTGTAAACTTGCAACTTAATAAATTCCCCCTTATAAAAGCTGTTCCACTTCTGGTATATCGCATTCCTGCAGCTAGCAAACTAGAACACCCTCCCACTCGCATGTAGGAACGACTCCGATACTCTGATAGCAGTCAATAATTTCCAGAGGGTCACAAGGCCTGAGGAAATAGGGGTTTTCCTGATAAGACATCCCATTTCCTTTGTATAAGAATGTGTTATTAGTTAAATGAGCAGAGAAGAGAAACAGGCAGTTCAGAGAAAGTGCAGTTAATACACAAACATATATTGAGATGTTCAACCTCACTGATAATCAAAAAATATCAATGAAAGTAAGGCACCATTTTTACATATAAAATTAGCAATTTTTTTTTATTAACAATACTCAATGTTGGTAAGAATCTGATGAAACCGGGGGTACTACATATTGCACTGAGCCCTGAGAAAGCAATTTGACAATATGTATCAAGTCGTAAAAATGTCCACACCATTGACCCAGCAATTCATCCTGTGAAATGGTGCACAAAGAAAAACATCCAAAAGGAGATGAGAAAAAAGCTTTATACACAAAGATGTTCACAGTCATTTGGAAACATAAATAACGTACAACAAGAAGACAGTTAAATTATGGCACATAGATAGGATGAGATATTCTGTTGCCATAAGGAAGTGTGATCCAATAAAAATGGAAAAAGCAACACTTAAGAAATGATCAAACACCCTAATGATTAAATAAAGGCAAACTAAAGCAATAGAGATATACCATTTTTCACCCTTCAGACTGGCAAAGATTAAAAATTTTGTAATGTCCTGTTAGCAAAAATGAGGATCTACTCGTTCACTCTTCACAGGAGTGTAACTAATATGAACTCTTGTGTGTGTGTAGACTATCCAAGCAAACAAAAACGGAAACACATCTGTACATCTCCTACCCAAGTTTTGATATCTTAGCATTTATGGGACCTCTTTGAAGAGAAAATTGGAGTAATCACACCTTTAAATATATATATACTCTAACTCCAATAACTCCATTTCTAGAAATTTTATATACAGATATAATTCAACCTGTGCACAAGGATGAATGTACTAAAAGGCACATCAAGGTACTATTTTTACTTCTTTTTTTTTTGCATGGGCAGGCACCAGGAATCGAACCCAGGTCTCGGACATGCCATGTGAGAACTCTGCCACTGAGCCACTGTGGCCTGCCCTCAAGGTATTATTTTTAATGGCAATAGATTGGAAGCAACAGGAAGTCCAGGCAGTAGAGAACTGATTGGACAACCCTGCTCCACTCCCACAGCAGAGCCCCATCCCACTCTGGAAAAGGAATGAGCTATCTCCATATACGCTAGTAAGGAATTCTCTCCAGGACACAGCGTGGAGTGAAAACATCAAGGTACGGAGCATTATGTATAGTGGGATCCCACTTGCTTATTAAAATATATATGTATAAATATATGTGCATTACAAAATTTTGGAAAATTCCCTAGAAAACTGTAAAAAGCAGTTACCTCTAAGTCGTTGGGTTGGGGGAAGGAAGATGGAGGAGAGTTTGACTTTTCATTTTATTCCTTTGTTTGCATTTTGTTTTACGAGGTACACGCGTTACTTTTGTAATTTAGAAAACTAATTTAGGGGGCTACCATTTATGGGAACTCCCCCAGCAGCAGGCCACCCATCTGAAGCCAAATGACCCCCACCTGAGTGAGTCATTTACTGAGAAGGGTAGAGCCAACCAACCCACCTAAATGCACTATCTGTCACCAGGTACCTCCCCAGAGAGCAGGAAGGGTAGAAGAAAAGGCCTGAACAAGGAAGGGGGAGGGAGAATAAGTAAATTAATCCATAAAAGCAAATGGTCCCTCTCTCTCTCTCTCTCTCTCTCTCTGTGCCTCTTTCCCTCTCCCCCGCCTTTCTCCCTGCTTCCCCCTCATCGGTTTGACCAGTGGTTTATTACTTTTTTGTGTTAAAGCTTTAAAATAAATTAATAAGTAAAAGATTGTGGCTTACTTCATTTGTTTCTAGTATGTGCTTATTTTCCATTTCATTCATTTGGGCCCTTTTTATGGTTGTCTTCTTTTGGTTATCTTTCATTTTTATTTTTTGTGTGTGTTTCTTAACTCTCAAGAAGGAGAACGGATTGCTGAGTTTCTTTTCTTAAATCTGTAGTGAATCTTTGTCCAAAGAACGGCTACTCCAATATTTAATGTTAATTTGCATTTCATTCAATTGCTAAAGTAGGTGATTTTTCCTTCCTGAAATGGAAGGAATTCTCAGTCTGGGCCTGTACTTTTCTTTCTGGTAAGATTTGTTGTTGGCTGTGGCGGGGCATTTTGATTTCTTCTTTCTCTTTCTCTCTCTCTCTGTCTGTCTGTCTGTCTCTCTCTTGCTCTTGCTCTCTCTCTCTCCCTTCCTCCCTCCCTCTCTCTTCCTTTGCTTCCCCCTCATCAGTTTGACCAGTAGTTTATTACTTTTCCGTGTTAAATTTTTTTAATAAATTAATAAGTGAAAAAAAAAAGCAAATGGCCCCACATTGCCTATTGCCTCTTGCCTCTATCATCTTGCGACATGCCCACATGTCCTCTTACATGTGTACTCAATAAATTTTCTATTTGTTTACTCTAAAAAAAAAACTAATTTAAAGAGATAAACATGAACACTAGATGACAAATGGGAAATGCCTACGATATAATATTAAGGACCAAACAAAATGCAGTGTATGCTCTGCCTGTCACGTATCCTCGTGCAGGAGGGTCTCTGGGAATCAAAGGAAATCCTGCTGCCTCTGTCTTTAACTCCAGCTCTACCCATCTCTTCCAGAATTTCCTCACTCTCCCAAAATTTCAGTCACTAACATAAGCTTTAACAGTGATCAAGTGTCTCCTCATTAAAACCAAAAACACAAACCCAGCAATCTCCCTAGCTACTGTTCTCCTCTGTTTTTTCCATAGCCACTCCAAACTGGCTTCTATCCCAACTCTCTCGGAGATGGCTTTTTCCAAGTTCACCAATGACTTAATTGCTACATCAAGGTCACTTTTCCACTCTTATATCACTGGCGCTCTCTGCAGGGCATCACCCATTTTCTCCTTGAAATGTCTCCTCGTGGGACATGGGTTGACCTAGATGATTCCTGACTCTCTTAGCTGCTGGAAGGCTCTTCCTGGCTAGTCTTCTGCCTGTCCTCCTGCCAAGACTTGGGCAGATCAAGCATTAGCCTTCTTCTCTCATTTCTCTTATATGGCCTCCTTAGGTGATTTCATCTACTCGTGTAGCCAACTCTCTGGGGTGGACTGAGACCCTATAGCATTTGTCTTCCCAGCATGCATTTCCAGCAGCAACGTCCGGCTTCTACTTTGGAGAATTGTCCCTTCCCTATTCCTCCTGGTCACAGTGGGACAGCTGACCACAGTGGTCACCCTTCCCTGGCCTCAGGGCTGAGTTATCCTTGTTCACACCTAACCCAAGTCAAACAGAGTTCTGCCAGGACTTTGCTTCTAGAACTAGTAGGGAAATTAGCCTCTTTCAACAAGAGATGCTAAACATGTCTCATGGAGGAAGTCAAGATGTAGAAGCAAGATGTGGAGATGTAAACAGGCAGACAGGGCTTTGACATCACGGAATCCCCAGATCTGACCAGGCCTTAAGTAAGGACCAGTCAAACCCTGGACTTTTCATTTACATGCACCAATATATTTCTCTTTGGCTTGAGCCACATGAAGTTTTATATTGGTGATTCTGCCCCTTACAACTAGAAGAACCCTATCTTACAAACTCCCAAATTCACATCTGAACCTCACATTCATAAGCCCAACTATCTGAATATCTCCACTTGAAAGCCACCATGCACCTCAAACCAAACACAGCCAGAACGGAATCCTTCTTCTCCCCTCTCCCAGCAGGCATGCTCCTCCATCTGTGTCTCTTTCCTCAGAGATGGCAATACCAGCTACTAGACACACAGGCTAGCACTGAGCCAATAAATAGAAAGCTTGAAATAACAGCTTTTCTACCTTGTTTGAGATTTTCCATTCAATTTTTAAAACATCAAGGGTGGCCATGGTGGCTGAGCAGGCAGAGTTCTCGCCTGCCATGCTAGAAACCCGGGTTAGATTCCTGGTGCCTGCCCATGCCAAAAAAAAAAATATATATATATATATATATATGTCAAATATTCAGTTGTACAAGTCCTAGGAAATGAGGTGTCTGGTTTGAATTTGTGTACCCAAGAAAAGCCATGTCCTTTAATCCTCATTCAAAATTGCGGGGTGGGAGTTTTTTTATTATCCATGGAGATGTGATCCACCCAATTATGGGTGGTAACATTTGTTGAAATGATTTCCATGGAGATGTGTTGTTACCCATTCAAGGTGGGGTTGCTTACTGGAGCCCTGTGAGAGGGAACCATTTTGGAAAGAGCCAACAGAGCCCACGTAGCTAGAGACTTTGGGAGATGAAGAAGGAAGACACCCCTGGGGGATCTTCATGAAACAAGAAGCCTGGAGAGAAAGCTAGCAGACATTGCCATGTTCGC
Organism: Myrmecophaga tridactyla; assembly: GCA_004026745.1. Lineage (NCBI taxonomy): Eukaryota > Metazoa > Chordata > Mammalia > Pilosa > Myrmecophagidae > Myrmecophaga > Myrmecophaga tridactyla. The sequence continues at coordinate 36,194 of PVIY010020035.1, read as the reverse complement.
CATGTGCCTTTCCAGTTGAGAGAGAAACCCTGAACGTCATCAGCCTTCTTGAACCAAGGTATCTCCCTGGGTGACTTAGATCGGATATTTCTATATTGTGGCTTTAATTGGGACATTTTCACAGCCTTAGAACTATAAACTTGCAACTTATTAAACTCCCCCTTTTAAAAGCTGCTCTGTTTCTGGTATATTGCATTCCAGCAGCTAGCAAACTAGAACACTAGGTTAAAATGGCCTCTTTAGAAAAATTGAGGCTCAGCTGAACAGGAGCTATTCGTTGCCTCAAGCAATTACCGTCCAAAAGGTTACACTTCCTTAAGCTTCCTTAGCCCAGAAATTACTGCGAATCAGTCTATGAAGATTTGGCTTCACTTTGCTCAAACTTAATACTTTTTTGCTAATGACAATTTCAACTCTGCAATTAGAAGAGACTTATACATCACTGCGCATCTCCAATCCCATCAACTCATCAAGAACCTTTTATGACTCCCCATCACCAAAAGGCTACAGCCATCCTGGGTGTTTTTTGCCATGCTCTGTATTTCGTGCACACTTCTCTACCCCCTGAACTCTACTCACTCTCTTCCCTGGTCATTCTAATTCAATAGTGTCTCCTCTCCCATTCTGCCAAGGCTTGGCTCAAACTCTGCTTCATCCAGAAAATCTTGGTGCCACTTTGATCCCCTAACAGGAAAAAATATCTTCTTCCTCCAATGCCTATTGTATTTGTTTGTATTTCTGATACCTCTGAAAACACACTGGATGTGGTTTTAGCTTCTGTGTGTGGGTTTGCATAATTTATCTCCCCGGCAAGGTTGTTAAGTCTACTTGAAGCCTGGCCAGAGGCTGGATTAATGTCTTCCTTCTCTGAGCCCCCATAGCAATGGAGTAGGCTTTCCAACCCTACCTCATCTTTGTCTCCATCACAAGCCCAGAGGCAGGAAGGACCCTGTCACCTTGCCCGAAGCTGGCAGGCACAGTCCTTTAATCAGACGTCCAGGTATTCTGGGAGCTGGTATCAATTGAACCCAGCCAGAAAGAAGCAGTTGCTGCTTTATCTAGGGCAAAAGAGATGAGAGGGCAGAGTAGGATTCCTCTAGGGACACCAACAACAGTGTGGTTGCACAGGGGAAGTCAAATCCTCTCTCCCCCTGCCATGGGCCCCTGCCGCCCATGGCTGATAGCCCCTCCTGAGCTCCTGCTGGCAAGTATTGCATGAGGTCATCATGTGACAGAAAACTGCCAAAACTCCTTGGAAACACTTCAAGAGCTGGAAGAAGAATCAGAGGAGACAAGGAGCAGCTGCCATGAGGAGAAACTTCAAAAGGGTAGCTGTCAAGGAGCCAAGGGAAGAGAAAGTTTCGAGAAAGGGGGGGTGGGTGGTCTGCAGGACCAGTGTCACAACAGAAGCAGAGGTCCAGAGAAGGAGCCAGAAGATGTTGGGTCTCCTGGCTGTGAGGAACGTGCAACTTGGCTGGTGAGCTGGGGAGGGTGAGTGTGAGGCCTGGGCCACTGGAATCCCTCAGATCTGCTTAGGTGACTGATAGGAGGAAAATCATTTTCCTTCTCAGTAAACAGCTGGTTCAAGCAAACCTCCCCACTGCCAGGCCTGTGGGCAGGCGTAGCCTTCCTCACCTCTGATGTCATTTCTTCCCACCAGCAAGGTCCTTCTCCACCTTCACGGCCCAGCTGGATGTCAGCCCTCCAGGCAGCTGCCCCGGAATGTCCCCAGGTGGGAGGGATTGCTCCATCCTCTGAGGTTAATGCTCCGATGCTTGACAAAAGGAACCTCATTCTGCTGCAAGTCGGTTAGACTGGGAGAGCACGACAGAAGGAAGAAGGAAAGTTACTCCTGCAGACCTGAGTGTGGAGCCCAGACTTGTGTGCTCGCCCTACTTCTGCTTTGAAAGGCCTGAGGCCAAGGAGTGTGAGTGACACCCCAGGGCTCTGAGGAAAGGCCCAGAGCAGCCAGCAGAGGTGAGAAATTTCTTTTTCTTTTCAAAAGGGATGCAAAATTTGCATTTTCTAATTTCAATATAAAAATGATCCATGACTTTTTTTTTCTTTCAAAATCTTTAATAATAATGGGTGTTCCAGGGAGATGTCCTACATTTATCCTGACCCCAGGGAAGGAAGGGCAGACATCCAGAGTCCCCATGGAGGGAGGTATGTGTATGTCCCTTCTCGGCTCTCCTCCCCCAGGGATGCATACAAACCGACACACTTGTGGCACAAACACACCTGGCACAGGGCCTTTCCTGTCACCCGCCACCCCGCCAAGAGCTGCCTCCTCACCACAGTGAGTAACTGAACCTTCAAATCATCCCAGACACCAAAGAACAGAACAGAACCTGCCTCAAAGGAGCTGATGGCAGAAGCAGCCTGCCCCAGAGGACGGCGTGAAGACCCAGGTGGGGCAGAAGGAAAGCTCAGTGATGTCAGAATTAGACCAGAAGCAGCTTCTCCAGCTGATGGAGTAAGCCTCATGGACCAAACCTGTTTCCTTTTCTTTTCGTAGTAGGTGGCTCTCTCCTGGCTCCTATGGAGAAACATCCTCTACATAGACCAAACAGGCTCGATTATGCTTACAATAGCTTTTCCATAATTGCGCATTGGGGTGCTGAGGGCAAGCCAGGATGAGCCTGTGGCTCTACCCCACTGGCTCCCCTGCCATCACTCTCAGTCCCTCCTCCCCATACAGCATCAAAAGGGTGTTCCTAAAACAGGGCCATTCAACAACCCTGGGCTGGACAGAGCAGCGGTCCCTATAAAGCAGAATGGGACAGACCTGACCCCTTTGTGCTCCCCTGCTTACAAGCCTCCCATGGCTCCCCATTGCCTCCAGGACAAAGTTGAAGGTCCATAGCCTTGTTCATTAGCTCATCACCTACTGCCTCCCCAGTGCACAGGGGAGTCACAGTTCCCTCTAAGCCTTTGCATGTTCTATTCTCTCCAATTCTAAAATGACTCTCACCGCAGAGCACCATATTTATCTCTATGTTAGGCCCTGAGAACTTCCTGCCTTGTGCTTTGCTGCCCTGTTAAACCTTGATCTCTCTAAGGACCAAGCTCTGCTGATAGGGTGAGGCGTGCTGGAGACATTAATGAGCATTCTAAATAAACCCACTAGAGTAGGTCTGCTTGAAGCTGGCTCCCTGGCTTGCTGCAATTTTCTCTTCTCTGGCGACAATTCCCAGCACCCAGACCAGCGGTCTAAGCTATGGGTGGGCACCTGACCCTACCTAGGCCGTTTTGAGTCCTTCCTTGGGGAAAAGGAGCGATCCATCTCTTGTGACAAAGCTCTGAGCTGTGGGAGGCTGGGGAGTGGTCAGTGCTATGTCCCCCACCATGGAAGAAGCCACAGAGAATGAAGTTGACACATAGATAAGCAGAAACAAGAGATGGGAAGAGGGTCTAGATTGCATTTTAGTTTCTGTTCCAGCATCCCTAAAGTCAGCAGGGGCATGATGTGTGGCTATGAGAAAGGTCATCTCAAGGTTTAGTGCCATGGAAAAGCCCAGTGTCTTTTCAATAAATCTACCTTAGGCCCAAGTTCATTTGATTTGGGTTTCTGTCATAGCCTAAAGAGTCCTGAAGATAAATGACTGAGTGCCCAAAGTGCATCCTGAGTTTTGCCTCTTCTAAAGAGATTCTGTAATTAAGCCTGGAAGGCTCCCTGTAGGAAGAGGCCCCAAATGTCCTCCCCATCTACCTGGGACAACAAGAGACCTCAGCCTTGCCTCTGTTCCTTCTTTTTATATAATTATAGTAACAAATATATAACCTAAAATTCCCCATTATAACCACTTTCAAGAATACAATTCAGTGGTATTAATTACACAATGTGGTGCTGCCATCACCAGCTTCCATTATCAAACTTTTTTCATCTCCCCAAACAGAAACTCTCTACCCATTAAGCATTATCTCCCCATTTCCCTTTCACTCCACTCCTGGAACCTCGTAATCTATTTTCTGTCTCTAATTTGCATGTTCTAGTTATTTCCTATAAGTGGATTCATACAATAACTGTCCTTTTATGTCTGACTTATTTCACTCAACATGATGGCTTCAAGGTTCATCCATGCTGCAGTTCATGCCACCACTTCATTCCTTTTAATGACCCAATAATATTCCACTGTATGGAGATACCACATTTGGTTTAGCCATTTACCTGTTCCTTCCTCATCAGCTCCAATCCCAGAAGCTTCCTTTCCTTCACCTTCCTTTATGGAGAATTCCAGGACATTTCAAAGGAACCATGCACAGCCCAGTGGCATTTCCTGCCCCAAAGGAGAGGCAACCTCACTGTTACTTCTCTCCTGCAGGGACTTTGTCCTGAGACCCTACACAGCCAGCCTGGCCAGCATAGAGACCTGGAGTAGGGTGGGGGGGATGAGGCTGGGGAAGGGTGTCTCTCAGACAATACACTGTACAAACCAAAAGCCGTTTAGAGTTGGGTTGAAGATCCCATCTCGATGCGGTCTCTCCGGCCCTGATCCTTAATGAGACAAGACAAGACGAGACAAGATGAGATAATGAGCAGGAGACAGGCTCATGCACTGGAAAACCACTGGCTGGCTCAGAGGCCTCAGGCTCTAGTCCCAGCTCTGCCCCGACCAGCCAAGGGCAAGTCCCTTCCATCCCCATAGCTGTAAAATGAAGAAGCTGGATGGTTTCTAAGAGCCCTTCTGACTCTGATGTTGGTGGTTTCCCCTCTTAGGTGGAAAGGGGGAGGGGGTGGGAAATTCCCAGGGGCAGGAGGAGAGCATGCAGCGCACACATCAGGTGTGTGCAGCCAAATGGCAGCCCGAGACCACCCCTACCCGAGACCCAGGCACCAGTGGTTGCCAACCACCTCAAGTCCCCTCACTTTAGATAGTGTGGGAGAGCCGTGGCCAGAAATGAGGGCCTCATAGACAAGGCTCCTGGCCCCGGTCCCTGGAAGGGAAGTCCCTGCTGCAACCCAGGAGGGCAGCCCATCACTCCTCCCACTTCATCGCCGTCCTCTTTCATGGTCGGGAGGAAAAGGCAGTGAGGGCCCAGGGGATAAATCCAAAGGACAGGGACATTTGAGGGAGGCTGAAGGATGGAAGGAGAGTAAGAAACCTTGGCTGGGAGTCAGTAAGCCCAGGTTCTGCCACTATCCACTGTCTCCTCTCCAGGCCCGGGGCTGTCCTCTGCACAATGACAAGTGGAGCCCCATGACCACTGAGGACTCGTCTCTGACATTCCACCTTTCTGAGAGCCACTACTCAGTCCTGATGAGACAAGGAAGACAGCTTGATGCATCCCTCAGCCTCCCAGGGATGGCATTGCTTGATAATCTCACAATCTCATTGACCTGGGCTTTCGGTGGGCAGCCTGTGAAGGAAAGAGGGCAATAGTCCTTTTCAGTCAAATAACAAACCTCAGCCACCCGTGGGCAGCCAAGGATCCTTAGAGACAAGTCCTGAGCCACCTCACAGTGCCAATCCCCCTCCCGTGTTCAGCCCCAGGAGTCAGGCCATGTCTCTGATGGAGCCCAGGAAAAGTAGGGTAAGAGGAAGTTGGGCAGCAAAAGCCACTTCCCTGCCCCGGGAAGGTGTGGCCCAGCAGAGCAGGCACCTGTGCTGTGGGAAGACCCGGAAGTCTAAGAGGCCCCTGTGCTGTCTCAGGTGGGTGCAAATGAAAGAGGAACAGAGGGAGTCAGGAAGGGGGACGGGGCGTAAAGAAGGGGGGTCAGGTCTCATTGCCTCCTGGCTTCTCTGTATGCAAAACATCAGAGTCTCCTGGTAGGGCCCACATAAATTCCCTGAATCGACACTCCCACATTTAAATGCATGCCTCAAAGTCAGAGAAAAATGATTTATGGATTGTCCCAGCTGCACCTTCACTCTGTAAATATAGATGAAGAGTCAGTTCTCTCGCCAGTAGACCATGTCCTATAAGACCAGGGCCCTGTCCTGGGAACTCACAGTGTTAAACCTTTGAGACTTCGAGATTGTTTGTTACCATAGTTAGTCTACCCTGACTAATACACTATAAAAAATAAATAACCAAACACCATCTTTTTAAACTGCAGGGTGCCTGAGACTCTTCTCTCGGGTATTTTGTGAATCCCAGGAAGGGCTCGCCCTCCTCTATATGTCTGCACCCACCTCAATTCTCCTCCCCCCCAGCATTTCATCGCCATCCCCCAAGCCTCTGCCTTCTCCCCACACTTCTTCCCTCACCCCATCCCACCCCAGCAGACCTTCGTTTCCCCAAAAAGCATGAACAGTAGCCACACACATGTTCACTGAAGGTCTGAGGTTAGCAGCAGGGAATTACTTTACAGAATAAGAAAACCATCTAGCATTCAACCTCAGCTTCCTTATGTTTTTGTATTTATTCAGCAGTTATTTATTGTGCACCCGCTGGCCTCCAGACCCACGGTAAGCGCTGGAGATGCCGCAGACAACAAAGCAAAGTGCCTGCTCTGCTGCGCTTACTTTCTAATAGGAACTAGAGAATGTGCCAACAAACTAACATATAATATTTGTCAGAGTGAACAGAAATTATTCAAAACATGAAAAAAAAAGGTCCTTTTAATGCCATACCAGAGCATTGTCTAACAAGCTGTGTGACGGCCAGCTCACCTTCCGGGGCTGTGCTTTCCGGTGCTCTGCACTTCCTAATATACTAAGCCCAGGAGGCTATTTAAATATATATTTTAATTAGTTGAAAGGTAATTTAGTACGTTATACTAATTAACTATGCATTTAGTATAGAATGAATAAATCAATCAAATAGTGTATCAATTATATTTATATTAGTTGTAATTTATTTTAGATTATATTTATATTATTGCTTCTATTCTAACATATATTATACTGACATATAAATAAATATATTTCATATCCATTTACTAAATTGATTATATTGTTTTAACTTTTAATATAATTTTAATCTATTAAATTTTCTAACTCCATTTCTCAGTCATGCCAGCCACATTTCAAGACCTCAGTAGCCACGAGTGGCTGGTGGCTCCGAGAGAGGAAGGCACACGAACAGGACATTTCCCTCTTCACAGCAAGTACTGCCAGACAGTGTCATTGTAGGGGGTAATTTTTGTTTGACTTCCTATTTACTATTGATTAGGGCCCAGACTCTAAGAAGTTAAATGTTAACTTGAAGAAGATTGATAAGCTGCAAATTATTTTTGTCCAGCAAAGATGCAAATGATTTCTGTCCGGAAGGAAAGCTCACCCCAAGAGCTACAGTTTCATTGTCCTACAGAACATTAACCAATGTTGTATCTGCGGCTGCAATCCTACCCCAGCTTTCTTTTCTCCATTGATTACATAGATCAGTTTCTCACATCCCCCTTTGAGCCTGCTGGTTCCCTCACTAATGAGTTAAATAAATCTCTGACACACCCCACCAGAGGCTTGAATAAGAGTCATGCTTTTGACTTTTTGAAAATTATACTTTGACTGCAGATAATGAGTAGTGGTCTGGAGAAAATTCAAGCAGAGCGAGGAGATGGAAAGTGACATTGTGCAATTTCAGCGAGGCAGGTCAGGGGAGGCCTTTCCGAGAAGCTGACATTGGAGCAAAGACAGAATGAAATGAAGAAGCAAGCCGTCTGGCGACCTCGGGGAGGCCTTGAGGACTGTGCTAGGCATGTGAGGAAAGCCAGCAAGCGAGGTCGGCTGGAGCCGTGGGGTCCTTACAGGTCTGAGAAGGCAGAGGCAAGCTTCTAGTGCCCGGTATGGGCCCTCGATTGCTCTCCACCTGTGGGTGAGGGCTTTCAGGCAGGGGGCTGACGATTCCTGTCCATGCCCAAGGGGCATGCGATGGCCCAGCTGAGGCACTGAGCCCCCAGAGGCTGCATTCCTTCGGAAGCCGTGTGAGTTGGGGCTCTCCAGAGGCATGAGGCAGAAGATCTAGGAGCAGCCTTGCTGGACGCTCCTGCGATCCTCCACTTTCCGAACCAGAGGGCCTTAACCCCTACTCAGCCTCCGTGCCTCACCGAAAGGCCTTTCCGAAGGAGCTTTTCTAAACAAAGGAGCAATTTTCTCAGGAAGACTTTTCCACACCTTCCAGAAGTTTCCAGTGCAGCCAGCTTTCAAACAAGTGGTTTTTCTTCTCATTCCAGATAGTTGAATAGGGACTACGCTGGGTTTTCACCAAACACAGGGGCAGGAAGAGGGCTTTGGAGAGCTGATGAGGTTGCTAGTGCAAATCCAAGGGCTTGGGCTGATAAGTAAGTGAAGCTAGGAGGGGGCTAAGAGGGGGCTAAGAGATTGAGTGAAAATGGAGAGAGGGGACAAAAACGGCCTAGAAGTCTCTGTAAGGCTGAAGAGCAGGAGCAAAGGGAAGCTGTGGCCAGGGAGTGAGATGTGGCAGTTCAGATTTCAGGGGCAGGGAGGTCTGGGGGCTGTGGGGGGTGGGGAGGTGCAGGCTATTCAGGATGTGGATTCTGCAACAGTGATGCCTATCGGATCCCAGTGCTGTTACTTACTGCCTGTCTAACCTTGGGGAAATCAAGCTACCTCTCATTGCTGCAGCTGCCTCATCTGTGAAATGGGTCTAATCTTAGCATTCACTTCAAAGGGCTGTTGTGAGCATCAAATGAAATACGTGTGTTGAGACCTTAGAACAGTGCCTAGGGTGAGGCAAATGCTCTAAAAGAACTGGCTGCCACAAATGTTATTAGAGGTGATCCTGGGACTGAGGGGCTGGAGTGAGCGTCAGTCAGGGGGACACAGGCCACCTAGGATGGTGGTGGGTCTTGTGCAGAGAGAAGCTAGTGTGTGTTGAATTGGATGCCACCTGCCTGCCTAGACCCCCTCCAGGGCTGCACCCCATGCTCCACCCATCCTCTCGAGCAGACTTGAGTGAACTCCAAACTGTTAGGAAGCCAGCAGTGCCTCCCATTATGATGAAGCCCTGAGAGCTGGATGCTTTACCTGCATCATCCCACCTAGAGCTCCTAACAGGCAAATATGATCACCCTCCCTTTAAAGAGAAGGGAATCAAGACCCAGGGGTGACTGACAAAGTGCCCAGCTAGGCAGGATCTTCTTCCTTCAATCAGAGCAACCTCCTTTTTATTGGTGACCATTCTGGACATTCATCAAAGATTTTGCTTGACCAATGAATGCCACAGGTAAAAATTAACTACAGAATTGAAAGTAAAGATTAGAGCAGATATTTGCACACTGGTGTTCACAGCAGCATCAATTACAATTGACCAAAGATGGAAGTAACCCAAGTGTCCATCAACAAACAAAATGTGGTCTATGCATCCAATGGAATATTCTTCAGCCATGAGAAGGAATGAAGTTCTGATACATGGGACGCCATGGACGAACCTTGAAGTCATCGCATTCAGTGACATAAGCCAGACATAGAAGGATAAATATCATATGATCTCACTGATGTGAAATAATTAAAATTAAAAAACTCATAGAGTCAGAATCTAGAATATAGGGAGGGAATAGGGAGTTAAGTCTTAAAAATGGACAGGGTTTCTGTCTGGGATAATGGAAAATTTCTGGTAACAATGCAAGGTTTTAATGAATGCGATAGTATACAGGAGTCCTGTATTTCATGCATGATTCTGTAAGCCCACAACTTCTTTAATTTAAAAAAAATTGAAAATTAAATAAAAAGAATACAGTGCAAGAAGTATGCATTATATAACCCTGAAAAAGAAAGTTACATCTTTGCTTTTGACCTGGATGAATGTCCTTGACATACTTCTAAACAGGAAAAGGAAGAGGTTCAGGAGAATTTGTAAATACACTTTTGCAGAACAAAACTATGATTAGAAGATACTATGGATGCATATCTATTCATGCTTGTTTACAAGTACATGATCAAACAGTAAGCTGTGGAGGGAACGTGTGGCCATGCATCAGCTTCTTGGTTGGGAGAGAGTAAGGAGAGGAAAGGAGAATAAGAAAGATAGAAAGAGACAGAGAGAATCCAGGATTCAAAAAATTATATACAATATTCAAATTATATAAAAGCATATGTGTGATGGGTGTTTCTGAAACAAAGCAATTCATGAAAATATGGTCACTATCATCTCAAAATGAAGAGAGTTAGGATTTTTCTTTACCCTTTTCCTCATATGCTTTCGTATTGCTTAGTTTTCTTTACATTAAGTATTACTTTTTTATTATCATAAAAATAAGCTAGTTTCATTAAACCACAACAAGAAATGCTAATTTAAGTCACTAATAAAATAGTCTAGCCATAGATTCTGAATCCATTGATAGTTTATATAGTTTGCTAAGCGCCTAACAATGGATCTGTTGAGGACTAATTTAAAGTGTACATTACTCTCGCCGTTTTTTCTTCTCTGAAGGGATAAATTTCATTCTATTAATAGTCGGGTTTCTTCCTAAGAGCATGACTTTAAAAGGGAATCAAAAGGCACTCTTGTAGAACATTTTCCCATTGGGCTAGATATATTCATTATTTCTAAGAACAGTCTCCCTTTAAGTAGCAGTTCAGTTGCAATTAATAAAATGACAACATTTATTTTTTTAGTCCCTATTTCAAAATGTGTGTAATACGTTCAGGCTGTAAGCTCTTCTAACATGTTCTTGGTTTCTTCAAGAACATGAAATATTTCTGTTTAATTTCAATGACCTATAGTCAGAAAGTGACTTGTTCTAAGCTAGTCAACACGTCGTGTTTGCTCTCCGCTAATATCCTTCCGGATTAGTAGCTCTGTACTATTTTTACTTCACAAACAAACCATATGCATTTCCCTCACATGTAAGATAAAATCCAGATCAAACAGTCCTTTGGTTTCTGCATTAAGAATACATAAATAAATAAACAAGGAGGAAAAGAAAAGGGCTGACAGAGAACTTGAGAATTCTGACATGTTTTGGCCCCGAAATGGCACGAAAACCTCCAGGTCGCTGTCAGCTGCAGCAGGACCCAAACAAGTCTTTCCCCTCAAGGTCACTATCAAGTGCAGCCTCGCACAGATCCGTGAATAACCAGAAACCGCAGGGGCTCTGGGGAAGCTCCGCTCACAGGCAGGGAAGGGGGGGCCTGGTGGCAGAGGGAGAGGAGAGGAGGCGCATGATCTCATCCCTTTCCAGGCCTTCTCCTGCTCATTGAGATTCCACATCGGCTGCCACCAATACACTTCTATACACATGCCCCGGGTGACACACAGAACGCAATGATCCATGAAGCTTATCTGCTCGCCCCAGCGGCGGTTTGTAGGACAAAAGGAAGGCACAGGTGGCCCCGCCCCACCTTACCCCACCCAACTCTGGGAGCCGTGGGTGGCTTTTGTCCACCCTGTGTGCCACTCCCCTTCCTCCCGGGGCCCTCTCCTCTGCTGTTCTGGAAGGAGCCCTGCTCTCCGACGCCTCCCTTGCACTGCTCACCCGGCCTCCTCCCTCTGGGTGGGAGCGTCCTTCTGAGTTGGGCACCTCCCAACCCCCATCTCTGAGTGTAAAACTGACTTTCCTCCCCCATCTTTATGTCTGGGAAGTGCTAATTTGTTTTTTTTTAATTTTTCTTCTTTGTACTTTTCGATATCGCTTGGCTCTGTTAAATTGGCAGGTATTACAAAAATAAAATCGATGAAGTTATTGATTTTATGTAGATTTCTCTATTTTTATGGCAACCTACCCTTCAGGGTCCAAGAAAATCTTTCCAATCTCCAGGTAACAAGAGCCCTCCCTCCCCCAAGCCCCCACAGTTCCTCAGTTTCACTTTCTCACGAGCCTTGGCACTGCGCACCTGCGGTTAGAGGTGTTCCATCCAGGCCACACAGCCTTCCCAACCGGACTGAGAGCACTGAGAACCAGACTGGGTGATTTGTCTCCACCACCCAGATTCCCACCTCGGTGCGCCCATCAGCACCACCTCAGCCGCCATCACCACCTCCACCTTCTAATCTCACCACCACCTCCACCCATCACCACAGCCACGTCACCACCACATCACCACGCTCATGCCACTAACACCACAGCCACCACGCCCACCATTAATAGCCACTACCATAACCACTACCCCACCATTACCAGCTGTGTTAGCCAGGATGATGCCTCCTCCCCAAATGTGTCCATGCCCTAATCCCGGGAACCTGTGACTAGGTTACCTTACAGGGCAAAAGAGCCTTTATAGATGGATTGAGGGCACAGATCTTCAGATGGGGAGATTTTCCTGGATTCTCCTGGTGGGTCCTATCTAATTACATGAGTCCATAAAGCAGAGGACCTTTCCTGACCATAGAATAAGGGTCAGAGAGATGTGACATTGCTGGCTTTGATGATGGAAGAAAGGGGCAATGAGGAAAGGAATGCAATAAATCGCCTCCAGATACTGGAAGAGGCAAAAAATAGAGTCTCCCTTAGAGTCTCCAGAAAGGGACTCAACCTGCTGACACTTTAATTTTAGCCCAATGAGACCTATGTTTGACTTCTGGCCTATACAATTGTAAGAGAATAGATTTGTGTTGTTTTAAGCCACAAATCTGTGGTAATTTGTTATAGCAGCAATATCAAGCAAATACAACCTCCACCAATAATACCGTCTCACCATCTGCCACCAGGACCCTCGCTCAGCACCACTTCCATCTCCAACACCACCCCCACACCACCACCACATCCATTATCAAAACCACCATCCAACACCCCAACACAATCACCATGACCATTACCCCCCTCAACCATCCCCCAATAACACTGTCCCTATCACCACCACCACCCTTATGTATCTCCTCACCTCTACCACCAGCACAACCCGTGAGCCTGTGCACCAGGAAAGGTCATGGTCACATGAGTGAGTGAATAAATGGATGAATGAGCAAGTAAAAGAAAAAAGACAACTTTGGAATGTCTATGAAAGAAAGCCACCTCTACTTCTGGGTGATTGTGGTGTATAATGTAGATAGATTTATGTGTCTAACCTTCACCTTTTAAACATCCCTTCCTTCTTCCCAGTTTATCCCCACCTGCTGTCTCTTTCAACCCTTGTCCCATATCCCCCAAAAGTTCAGTCATGGTGCAACCTCCTCCAAAGGTAGTGCCCAGGTGGCTGGCAAAGCTTTGAGACAAGGTTGCTGAAAGCCTGTGTTCCTGGTACCTGAAGCTAGAGTGTGCAGCCAGCTGCCTCTCAGATCTTAGGCACTGAGGTGGGCTGTCCAAGGAGCTCTGAGTAACAGCCTACTTTAAAGGAGAAGGGAGAAATAGTGTTGCTACTCTACAAAGTCTAGGGGTGTTTTTGAGGCCTTGGCTGTTCTCACTGCCTAAGAAACCCCAGTCTTGTCTTCCTAGCTTCCCTCCCTGCCACATAGCATGCAGCCCAGAGCCCTGGGATACATGCCCTCAGGCACACGGCCAGCAGACCCAAGTTCTGTCCTGATACTGGGTCTCCCCATCTGAGCAATGAGGAAGTTGGGTAACATGTGCCTGGTGCCCTCCTACTCTGATGGTCTGTAACTTTACCAAGAAGTTTTCATTATCAGAGGTGTTGATAGCTGGAGTTAATTTCCTTGGATTGATAACCCCTCTGTGTTTACACTCTAGATAGCAGACATGACCCCAAAGTCGTAGTGGTGGGTGGGTAAGAAGCATCCAAGAAGAAGGGATGGGACCTTTTGTTGTTAGATACAATGGGCTCAGTCAGTCATGAATTTTAAAGCTAAAAGGGTCTCAGGGATCAGCTGGTTCAAACCCTGGGGTGAAAATCTGCCCAAGATGCCCCCAGCCAGGCAGTGCCAGACCCCAGCACCCCTGATGTCCCTGTCCTCCTGAGATCTTTCTGCAGCCCCAGGAAACCTGGAGGACACTGCTAGATAGACCCAAACATTTTTCTCAAAGTCCTACCTCTTACTCACATAGCTGCTGAAGACCACACACTGGTTGAAAAGACGAAGCTCCAGCCCCAATTAAGACAAAGAGCAACTGAGTCAAGGACGGATAGTTGAGGGTGTGAGAGTCTTGAAAAGGAGGCTAAGATGACTTTGATCCTGGGTCCTGGGGAGTCATTGAAGGTTTTTCAGGAGGAGAGTGACAAACTCAGATTTATGCTGTAGAAAGAAAGATCCTGCTGGTCATCAATGTGGAAGCTTGGACAGAACAGGAGAGACAGAGGGGAGAAAACTCTCTAAAAAGAACAACAGAACACAGAAGTAGAAGCTGTGCCAAGCATCGGAATAAACTTGTATATCAACACACGCCTCCTAGGCTATAGTGTAGGAGAATAAGCTGCGTGGAGTGAGTTGGGAGCAGGAAATAAAGCCTGAGAGGGTCTCAGCAGAAAAGAAACTCATTTTAAACTGCTGAGGTAGGGAGAGGTGGAAGAAGAAGAATTTCTCAGAAGCCCTAAGAGTGAGCCCTGTATTTGGAAGAGAGCCCACAAGTGATAAACCACCATACCTCGGGGTTGGCAGGGGCCTTTGCAATGGTTACGTTCTGCACCTCCACTGCACAGATGAGGGACACAAAGCCCAGAGAACATGAAGGGCTTCCCTGGATCCCCTGGCAAGTCAGGGATCTAGAACCTAGAAGTCCTGCCTCCAAACCCTCCCCCAGGGTTTGGCCAGTGTGTGGCTCCACCTTATCAGGAAAAGAACCAGAGCCAGAGGGAATTACAGGAAGGTACCTGAAATCCCAGATCCCGTGGGAGTCAAAAACAAAGGCAAGTGATCACAGGCAGGCAAAGAGCTATGGTATCAAAGGCTATGACCCCACCCAGAGTTCAGTGAGGGCAGCCCCAGAGGGCAGGGGCAGTGATGGCTAGGAGAAAAGATGGCAGAGGGGCTATTAGAAACAAAAATGAGCAGGACCAGGTGATTGATGCTCCAAGATGGAAGAAAGAGAGAAGCTGGGTGTGACAAAGCTCTAGCGATATTGGACCCACATGGGACGTTACCACCCATTAGTGAACAAGGCCAGGCCAGAGGTGACTCCGTCCAAAAGTGAGGAGAGCGGAGGTTGGCAGAAGGCAGAAAGGCCTGGTTTGGAGAAAATTCATGAACCTAATCTGGGTAGGTTGAGTTGAAGTGGTGGCAGCAGCCCAATAGCTAATATTTTTTAGCACTTTTATGGCAGACATAGAACATCTATGCTATCTCACAAGAATATCTTGAAAAGGTATTATTATTATCCCTATTTTACAGATGAGGAAACTGAGACAGCACAGAGATGTAAGGAAATTTGTCCAACTTCCCCCAGCTTGTAAATGTTCAAGCCAGACTTCCAACCCAGGTCTGTGTAACCTGAAACCCCCCATGGTTATTACTACACTCTGTTTCCATCACCGAGGAGAGAGTTGAAGAAGTAAGAACAGGTAAACAGTAGAGAGGAGGGAAAGAGAGGGAGAGTGTGGAAAACCCTGAGCAGGATGAAGAATCCAGTAATGAGTCAGAGGAACAGATAGAGGCAGGAGACTAGAGTCTTTGTCACAGAAGTCAAAGTTGGAAAATGTTACAAGCCAAATGTCAAGGCAAATCTTGAAGTCAATCCAAAGTGTCTCACATGGTGAGGATGTGCTGATCATGGAAAACACAGAAAACCTTGAGTAATAAGAAATTCCAGGATTGGCAGTTGCCCAGGCTGACCAGAAGCCTTAGAAGGCATGGGTGAGCGCTCTCGTTGGAGCAGCCTTGGAGGAATCAAACCCACCAGGGCATGTTAGCAAACATGCCCCAACACACTCCAGGGAACAGCTTCCAGGCCTTCCTCAAAAGCCCAGCTGAGTGGCACCAGCGAAAAAGGCGGAATAAGGACCTCTGAAAACACTCTCCTCCATTAAAGAAAAGAGAAAACTGGAAATTTTGAAAATTGTCAGAATCAACTCTGTCAGAACTCTGGAAATTAACCAAAGGCTTACAGCAATCCTGGAAGCATATATTCGAGAAAAATCACTAAATCTTAGTGGTAAATCTTCATGACCCTGGATTAGGCAACGGTTTCTTAACTTTGACACTTAAAGCACAAGCAACCAAAGAAAAAAAATAGATTATTTGCACTTCATCAGAATTAGAAGTATAGTGCCTCAAAGGACACGATCAAGGACATTAAAAGACAACCCACAGAATGGGATTAAATATGTGCAAATCACATACCTGCCAGAGTCTGGTATCCAGAAGCTATAAATAACTCTTACACCTTACCAACAAAAAGACAAATAACCCAATTTTAAAATGAGCAAAGGATTTGAACAGACATTTCTTCAGAGAAGATATATGAATGGTCAATAGCACATTATTGTCACTAAAGAAATGCAAATCAAAACCACCATGAGATACCACCTCACACTGACTAGGGTGACTATAATAAAAATAACAATAAAACAGACAAGTTATTGTTGTATTGATAAGGATATGGAGAAATTGGTGGAAATTATTGGTAGAACCATAAAATGGTTCAGCCACTTTACAAAACAATTTGGCAGTTCCTCAGAAAGTTAAACACAGAGTTACCATATGACCCAGCAATTCCATTCCCCAAGAGAATTGAAAACTTTCGCAGAAAAACTTACACATGAATAAAGAAGTATTTGCAAAGTCCCCTTGGGGGGCTGGGGAAAAAGGAGGAAACGTTCAACTTCCCCATTTGGAGAAATTCTGATATTCTCGCAAGCAGGGGGGACAACCAAATCAATAGGCTGAGACCTCAATCTTGGGGTTCACCCCTATGAAACTCTTTCCTGCAAAGGAGAAGCTAAGCCTACTTATAAGAGAATCACTTTTGTTGTTCAAATGTGGCCTCTCTCTCTAAGCCAGCTCAGCAGGTGAACTCACTGCCCTCCCTCCTAACAGGATCATGACTCCCAGGGGTGTAAATCTCCCTGGCAACATGGGACAGAACTCCCAGGTTGAGCTGGGACCTGGCATCAAGGGATTAAGAAAGCTTCTTGACTAAAAGGAGGAAAACAGAAATGAGACAAAGTTTCAGTGGCTGAGAGATTTCAAACACGGTTAAGGGTTTATCTTGGAGGTTATTCTTATGTATTATATAGATATCCCTTTTTAGTTTACGGTGTATTGGAGTGGTTAGAGGGAAGTACATGAAACTGTTGGGCTGTTTTCCAGTAGCCTTGATTCTTGAAGACGATTGTATAGAGATACAGCGTTTACAGTGTGACTGTATGATTGTTAAAATCTTGTGTCTGATGCTCCCTTTGTCCATGGTATGGACAGATGAGTAAAACAATATGGATAATAAATAAAGAATAATAAATTAGATACACAGAAATACTGGTGGCCAATGAGAAGGAAGGATAGGGTGTATGGTATGTATGAGTTTTTTCTTTTTTCTTTTTATTTCTTCTTCTGGAGTGATGCAAATGTTCTAAAAAATGATCATGGTGATGAATACACAACTATGTGATGATATTGTGAGCCACTGATTGTACACTCTGCATGAAATGTATATGTGAGAAGATTTCTCAATAAAAATATATATAAAAAAACTTGCACATGCTAATAATGTTCAGAGAGCAACATTCATAATAACAAAAAAAGTGGAAACAACCCAAATGTTCATCAGCTGATGAATGGGAAAGTAAAACGTGTTAGGTCCCTGTAATGGAATATGATTCAGCCAGGGAAAGGAATGACCTACTGATGCATCCTACAAAATGGATGAACTTCCAAAACATTATGCTAAGTGAAAGAAGTCAGACACAAAAGCTACATATTGTATGATTCCATTTTTATGAAATGTCCAGAACAAGCAAATCCATAGAGACAGAAAGGAGGTTAGGAGTTGCCAGAAGTTTGGAAGAGCAGAGAATGGGGAACGACTACATCAGTAGTATGGGTTTGGTTTTCTTTCCGGGGCGATAAGAATGTTCTGGAATTAGATAGAGGCAATAGTTCCACAACTTTGTGAATATCCGATAAACAACTATGCTCTACATTTTTTTTTAAAGGATGAATTTCATGGCGTGTCAATTATATCTCAATAAAATAGGTAGAGAGCAGATAGAATCTCATAAAACAAATGTTGCATTGTTTTTACATCCTTCAGGGACCACCAGAACTCATTTAGAGAATCTAGGGGAAAAACAAGAATTTTATTCAATTGGTAAATTCTTTTGAACTTATTACTCTGAGGGCTGGCTTATGTTGCATTTTTTACTACTTTCGGATAAAGTTATAAATTAATAATAGATATAGAGAGAACAATGTTTGGAAGGCTGTTCTCTGAAATGTTAACCGTGGTTGCTACTGGTGATTTTAAATTTATTCTTTATGCATTTATGCATCACTTACATTTTCTCCATGCACATTTACCAAATTTATAATCAATAAAAACTGTAACGCTCTTTTAGTTTTGAGGGGGAAAAGCTAGTTATGTTGAGAAAATGTTGATACATAATTTTAAAACTTCTTTCTACCCACATGCAACCAATATCATTTGGCTAGTTGCTCTCGGGGTGGGGGGTGGTGGTAAACTGCCCAATTAGCCAAGTGGTCACAGTTCAACAATTAATCTTCCAACATTGAACAGGACCCAGTGCTAAGCCATGCTGTGGGAGAGAGACGGAACTTTAGCGCATGGTTCCCACATTTCAGGGTCTTTTGATGTAGTAAAGGATCACAGATGTGTAAACAAATAACTGAAAGCATGGAAGAACAGCCCAAGTCCAGAAGAGAGGCTCCTTTGAGATGCTGCAGAATCTCTGAGGAAGCTGTGATTTGTCACCCAGAGATTTGAAAAGACTGAGTCAGATTTCACTATGTGGAAAGGCAGCAGGGAGGGAGGAGAACCAAGGCTGGGTGGAAGCGTCTCTGAGCCCTGCCCAGCCTTCCTGAGCTGCTGGAACACACCTCCACAGTGCTGGTCGCCAGGAGACCCTGACCCCTTCTCCACCCACTCCTGCTTCTTCCAGGAAGCCTCCTTTTCTCAATGGACTGAGTTCAAGTTCTCCCACCTGTGCCCTGGCAACATTCAAGTCTGTGTCTCTACCGTCTCGCTCAACGCCCTACCCAGAGATGGTCAGCTTGGGTGTTTGTTTCCTCAACCAGTGTCAGCTCAGTTGAAGTAGGGCCTGGAGGCAAGCACAGAGCCCCGGTGCTCAGTGCCTGTTTAAGTGAATGGAACCTACACCACAGCTGCCCTGTGGAGAGCACGAGTGGCTGCCACAGCAGTGTCTGCCCAGCTCCCTTCCCTACCCCCTTCTTCCAGGAGCAGACCCTGCCCTCCTGACCACAGCGCTGGGCCAGAGATGCTCACTGTGTCCCCCAGGGACAGGGTGCATGTGACCCAGGCAAGGCCAGAGTCCTTCCCCTAGGGCAGCTGGCGGCAAGTACACTCTCCACATTGAGGAGTTAAGCTGCGGGTAGCCATATTCCTCACCATGAGGAAGAAACCCATCTGCAGGAGAGAATGAAGCCCATGCCTGTGAAACAAAAATGAGGGAAGAGCCAAAATGGGGGCTGGAGTTGCTGTGGTCTGGGAGCCTCTACTTCCAGTCCCCGAGATCCCATGAGTTGGACCAGTTTAGGGAGATCTTTCTTCAAGTTGCGTCCTGTGTCAGGACCTTTCAGCAAATACTCTTGTGCTAGGTAGGTTGGTGTCTGTCATTTGCCCCCAGAATATCCCTGTCCAGTGCTGGAGTCTTCCGTAAGACATTGGACTGCAATTCTAAAGGACAGTGGGGAGTGGGAGGGTTGGAATTTATGTTGTAGATGCAGTGATGGGTAGTCAAAGCCTCATAGGAAAACAGAAGCAATGCAAAAAGTTGGGGGATTAGAGGGGGCGGCAGGACTGCATCCGTCAGAAATGCAAAATTAAAGCACCTCCATATATCACGGAGGTCAAGGAGAGAGAAGATTGAATAAATCCCAGGATGTGTCATGTAGGAAAGAGGAGGCTTGCTGATGAATGGGCCAGTGAAGGAGAAAGGTGGTCACATTGAACAAAACGTCATTGCTGAGACACTGCAAACCGCACCATGTGCGAGCATTAGTCATCGACACAAATGGGATCTCAGGGGTTTTAGAAACAAACAGGAAGCTGCCAACCCTCACATCTGGCAGATGACACATCCATCATGCGTAAAGACTCCACGTAGCATCGATTACCCGGATCAATTTTAGGCATCTATCATTTTCCAGGCCTGCAACCCAGCACGGGAAAATGACAAAGAAATACAATGTTCTGACCCAGTCCGTGGCTCATAGGAAAACAGTGAATAAATCCGTGACAAAACTAGGTGGTTTATAAGGCATAAAGAAAAAAAAAAGCCACTTGGTTTTTCCTTAGAATTATTTCCTAAACTTGATCAAGAAATCATTATTTTCAAAATTCACTATTACCCCCCCCTTCCTCTTGGGAGGGAGAAAGCTCAGGAATGATACCCCAGTGCTCCCTTGCTGAGGGCCTGGGTCTAGCCGTAAAGCCAGCCTGACTGGCTCTCCTTCCTGCATCCCACCCTAAGCAGCTGATCCTGTGAAACAGACCTTTGTTCTGCTACGTCGTGCAGCTTCCATCATATCCATTGTTACCACCAGAACGTCTTCTTGGGTATGTTTTAAGACACCTAGAAAGGGGCCTGGGGGTGGGCATGGGCTTCCCAAAGCCCAGAATATGCTCTGCCCCTGTCCAGGAGGAGCCTCAGCACCTTTGAAAACAATCCCCCCAAAGTGTCCTAAAACCCTAGAACTCTACCCAGCAGCCCCAGTCAGTTGCGATAATTTCCAAAGCCATTGCCTTGAACACTCACAAATCCTGCATGCATGCTCAGACCTATAAATCGCATTAGCCGAGAGGAGATGCGTCTGGTGGTGCACTCTCCAAAGAAGAGAAGGTGGCTGGAGCTCAAGTGTACACACGTGAGCATACTCGGCGCCTGGCCTGGTTCCAGCGGAGCCCGAGCAGGAAGGAGGGGCCTCTCCAGGCTGGGATGAAAGACGCCCATTTCCCTCTTAAGAGTGGCCCAGATGCAGGGGAGCCGGAACTCACACCCTAGCAGGCACGCGCAAGGACGCCCCAGGTTGTTCTCACTGGAATTAAAGTATTCACTCAAGAGGCCAGCCTGGAAGCTTCCCTGGGAGTGTGTGGGATAAATGTCTTTTCCTGAAGACAGCCCAGAGATGCCTGCTTTTCCTCTTTCTTAAGTGTGTCTAGCTAGTAGTTTACTGGAATGCCAATAAACAAAATATTTTTCAATCCATCAATATTTATCTTGAATTCTTGCTCTGTTTGGGGTCCTTCCCTGGCTGGGTTCTGGGGCCATTGAGATGAATTGGAAATGGCCCCTGATCTCAACTTCTCAGTCTAGAGGGTGACACAAACTGTGAACAGGGCAAGGACTTAAGGAAAGGGCTCTGGGCAGGTTTGGAGATAGGCAGATCTACGTTCAAATCTCAGTCCTCATGCTTGCAAGCTGTGTAGCCATGGGAAAGTCATCTGAGACCCTCTGTTTCTTCATCTGTAAGTTAAAACATATCCAGTAGCGATGGTGTGGGTGTGTAGATATATATATCCCTGTATATCTGTATATATGTCCCATAGATATTCCATATATATCCATTATATCTATATCTATATCTGTCTGTCTAGCTATCTATCAGAGAGAGAGAGACAGATAGACAGACATTGGCATAGTACTCAGCACATAAAGATGTGTCATAAATGTTATTGACCATTGGGAGAGGAGAGTAAATATTTCCAATTGAAAGTATCAATGAAGACTTCCTAGAGGATCTGGTATCTACATAAGACCCTAAAAGATGAGTGTGTTTTGACAAATAGAAGCCAGGAAAAAGAAAGATGAAAAGACCAACATAAACAAAGTCAAGGCAGAAGTTAAGTGTGGCTGGAGTATACAGTATCTAAGAGGGCAGTGAGTCCAGAAAAGTAGGTTGAATATGATGTTAAGGTGTTTAGGCTTTATCCTGAGACTACAGAGAAATGCAAATATTTCAAGCAAGGTACCAACATAATCAATCTGCATTTAAGTAAACTCCTTTTAAGATCACCCCTGGAGGTATAAATCTCCCTGGCAATGTGGGACAGGACTCCCAGGATAAGCTGGGACCCAGCATCATGGGATTAAGAAAACCTTCTTGACCAAAAGAGGAAAGAGAGAAATGAGATGAAATAAAGTTTCAGTGGCTGAGAGATTTCAGAGTCATGAAGTTATCCTGGAGGTTATTCTTATGTATTATATAGATATCCCTTTTTAGTTTATGGAGTGACTGGAGTGACTAGTGGAAAGTACTTGAAACTGTTGAGCTGTCTTTCAGTAGCCTTGATTCTCTTTTTTTTTTTTTTTTTAAACTTTTTCACTGTATAGTAGAACATACATACAAAGCAAAGAAATAAAAAAACAATAGTTTTGGGCGGGCCACGGTGGCTCAGCGGCAAGAACGCTTGCCTGCCATGCCAGAGGACCCGGGTTCGATTCCCAGTGCCTGCCCATGTTAAAAAAAAAAAAATAGTTTTCAAAGCACTCTTCAACATGAAGTTACAGAATAGCCTTGATTCTTGAAGACAATTGTATAAAGATAAAACTTTTACAATGTGACTGTGTGATTGTGAAAACCTTGCATCTGATGCTCCTTTTATTCAGTGTATGGACAGATGGGTAAAAAAATAAATAAAGATAAAAAATATATAAATAATAGGGGGTGATAAAGGGTAAAAAACTTGGGTAGATTGAAATAGTAGTAGTCAGTGAGAGGGAGGGATAAAGGGTATTGGGATGTATGAGTTTTCTTCTTTTAATTTCTTTTTCTGGAGAGGTGCAAATGTTCTAAAAAATGATCATGGTAATAAATACAAACTATGTTATGATATCGTGAGCCACTGATTATATACTATGGATACCATGCCTAGACTGTATGTGTGTGAAGATTTCTCAGTAAAAATATTAAGAACCTGAAGCTGTAACAGAGGTCAGGACAAGAAATGATGAAATCTGAGTTAAGGCAGCAGCAGTGGGGATGGAGAAAAGGGGCCAGATGGGCGAGATAGAGTGGGGTAGTCTTGGACAGGACCTGGTAATTGACTGGTCGATCAGTTGATTGATTGATTGACTGCCATAGCTGGGAGAAGGGGAAGAGTCTAGGAGAATGCCCAGGTTTCTAGCTTCTCGACTAGGTAGATGGCAGGGAAATTCTTTCAGAGATCTGGAATAAAGAAGGGACAGATCTGAAGACACAGTGACCTGGTCAGCAACAACATGTCTTTGAGAGGTCATCATTGCAGATGTGCAAAATCTTCCTGGAATTCTCCAACATGGCCTTTTAGGACTACAGGACCACTACCTATAGATGTGGGCCCAAACTTGCATGCTTGGACACTTTGCCTGTTAGCAGGGTCTTTCCAGTGCTGAGCTGAGGTCTGACTCCCTGTAGCTTCCCCAGCTGTGCCTGACCTGCCCTCGAGGGCCCCACAGTCCTGCTCTCTGTGCATCAGGACAGCCCTTCAGAGATTTGCAGACAGTGCTCATGTTCCTTGAGTCTGTCCACTCAGCTGTACAACCCCATCTCTTTTGCTTATTCTAACATAACAGTTTCCAGGCTTCCCTCCTGGTACAGACAGGAATATGTACAACATTTACCTCCCTCCTTTTAGAAATTATTCCACTATAGGAGCAGCCCAAGATCTTCTTAGTCTCAAAGGGTAGTCTCTTATACATCCCACACATCTCCATTAACTCAAACATTTGAGCCTTTCTCTCACTTATCTCTGTTAAGCTTTCATGGTCAGGTTCATGAGTCAACTTGGCCAGATGGTGGTGCCCGTTTGTCTGGTTGGGCAACTGCTGGCCTGTCTCTTACTATGAGGACATTTCATGGACTTAAATCATGATTACATCAGCTACATCCACAGCTGATTGCATTTGTAATTAGCTAAGAGGAGTGTCTTCTGCAATGAGTGATGCTTAATGCAATCACTGGAAAGCTTTTAAGGGGAATTCAGAAGAGACAGGCTCTCTTCCTGCTTTACCCACGAGCCTCTCCTATGGAGTTCATCCAGACCCTTCATCAGAGTCATCAGCTTCACAGGCTGCCCTACAATTTTGGACTCTTCCTTTCTCACGATTGTCCAGCCAGCCTCTCCTGAGACTTCATTGAGGAACTTCATCGGAGTTACCAGCTTGTGGCCAGCCCTACGGACCTTGGACTCTATGTTCCCAGGGTTACATGAGACACCTTTATAAATTTTATATCTATGGATATTTCCTGCTGCTTCTGTTTCTCTAGAGAACCCTAGCTAATACAAGCTGGAATTCTGCAATTGGCTTTTTGGCTCCAAAAGCAGACTTGACGTTGTTCCTAGATAAGTTCTATCCTGTTGATGGGCCACCCTGCAGAACAAACAAGGTGGAGGCTTCAACCCAAGCCACTGCAGCTAAGCCCCTAGAAGATTTAGAGCTGGGTAAAGAGAAGCTGAGATGGTTCCAAGCCCATGCAGGCCTCAGCAACTCCATCATCCATGTAGAAATGAGTAACACCTACTTTTTGTCAACCCAGGAAGAATAGATGATCATATACCACCACCACTCCCCCTCCCCACCCCCCAGGAGAAACAGGCACTGAGAGGTCTACTTATACTACAACCCTCTGCTGCTGCTGGACAATACCATCGCACATCTATCTGCACAGAAAATCCCAAGGAAGCTATGAGTTGCAACAGCAAAAGGAAGCAAATGTCTCCATTGCTCAGTAACACACAGCCTTTCCAGGGTAGAGCACCCTGGTGGCTGCTGGAGACCCCTGGCCATGGTGGGTTATACAGCTGTAGATTTGAGACCTGGAAGAAAGTCCCACCGACAGTCAGGTCAATAGGCCAGGCCTCCTCCCACCAGCTAAGGGCTCCCAACATTCACAAATCATTCCTCATCCCTAAACTTGCTCTAGAAGAACCCTGCCATCTCTCCAAGGAACAGAATAGCGTTGCTCCCAATCCTGAAGGCCTATCCAGGGGCTGATTAAAGGTCTAGTTTTCTCAGTTGACCCGTATTCTCATTCAGCATTTGGCCTGCTGGAAAAAAATACATTTAAAAAAATAGTTGATATTGCTGACCTCAGTGATGATCTACAGGACAAACTTCAGGGTGACTTACCTTTAAAATTCTATTCATTCTGGGCCACGGTGGCTCAGCAGGTAAGAACGCTTGCCTGCAGTGCCCAAGGACCTGGGTTCGATTCCTGGTGCCTGCCCATGTTAAAAAAAAAAAAATTCTATTCATTCTGAATCATCAAATACTAATATGGGGTTTAAAATGAAATGCTCCAGAGACACATCAGCAAAAATGAGTAAGGCCCACCAAAAAAGTTCTTCTCCAGAAAAGCAGCAAAAAATATTGGCAAAAATGGTCAGAATCAACATTTCCAGAATTCAGGAAATTAACCAAAGGCTTGCAGTAATCTGAGAAGCTTTTATTCAAGAAAGCATATGTCCATTCAAAAATTTGTACACAAATATTGTAGCAACATTATTCAAAATAGTAAAAAAAGTGGAAAAAACCCCAATGTCCATTAATAGATGAATAAACAAATGCATCATATCCATACAATGGAATATCATTCAGCCATAAAACAGAATGAAATGCCTAGAGTGTATAATTGTTGACATGTGGAATGAAGTACTTTCTAATATTTCTATTCCTTGCAAAGCTTCTCTTTCTGAGGGAGACATTCACTCTGATTGGTCCCCTAATTAGGAATTCTTAGTCATGTGAAATATAAATGATGATGTTTTTCTGTCTCGTTATTCAAGATTTGGGTTGTATTAATTTTCTAGGGCTGCTGTAACAAATTACCAAAAATCAGATGGCTTTAGGAAAAAAAAAATAGACATTTATTCTCTCACAGTTCAGGAGGACAGAAGTCTGAAACTAAGGTGTCAGCAGGGCAGGTTCCCTCTGGAGGATCTGAGGGAGACTCCATTCCCCCCCCTTCCAGGTTTCAGAGGTGGGGGTCAGCAATCCTTGGTGTTCTTTGGCTTGTTGTTACATCCCCCGATCTCTGCATCCACCATCACATGGCCTTCTTCCCTATGTGTGTCCCCACATGGTTTTCTAATAAGGACACTGGCCATTGGATTTAGGACCCACCCTCATGCAGTATGACCTCATCTTAACTTGACTAATTATAACTGCAATGACCCTATTTCCAAATGAGGTCCTAGATAGATATGAATTTTGGAGAGGTGCTGTTCAACCCAGAACAGGGGGGTTGGACTGTCTGATAATGGGATATTCTAATCCCTTTTGGAATGATTCAGGCCAAGGTAAAATAACTGCTGTCCTATTTGGCCATAGTAGTAGCCTGAGAGGAACCAGAAGGGACTACTGCCTGCCAGGGTCCTCTCCCTCCCAGAGAATGACTTCTTTTCCCTATTTGTGGAGGCAACAGACACGAGTTGGCCTGGTGCCCCTTCCTGACTGTGTGACCTCCTGCAATAGGTGCAAGCCATCCATTGACTCACAAGCCATCCATTGACTCGCAAGGGGTCCATTGCCTCACAAGGCGTCCACTGCCTCACAAGCTGTCACTGCTGAATATGAGCTGGGAGGAAGGACTCCTCTTGAGCAATGGGCAAGGATCCTTCCAGATATTTTCCAAAAATGTTTTCTTAGCTAACATTGTTCCTTTCCCTATCCCACACTTCCACACAAGTTCTCACAGATATGTCTCCATTTTTTTAGGCATGTGAACAATACCTACTTAGATAGTTTCCTTTTTTTTTCCCACTAATACCAACAAGTTTTTCTTCCATAAACATCCTTGTACACACGTTTTTAACCTTCTCATCTATTTAGTTCCTCAGACACATTCTTACGAGTAAAACTGTTGAGTTAGAGTATTCATACTTTATATTGTGAGACATTTCCAAAGGGCTTTCTCAAAAATTCTTTTTTCCCAAACCCACCTGCCCACATTTCACTTTCACAAAGAGGATGAAAGCAGATTTTGGCCTCCCCTGAGCCATCTGGTTGAGAAGTATCCACCCTGTCAGGGAGCAGAGGGAGAGCAGTGTGGTGGTGGCTGAGAAGGGTTCTCTACACCAAAGTTCATGCCAGGGTGGTGAGTCCCTAATGCTTGACAGCATATAAGGAATTCCTCTGGTGGGGAAGATTAATAGTTCCACATTTTTCTCCACTACCTCAGGGGACTTTGCAAACACTTTTTCATTTTCTGCCCCAAATACTCTGGAATGTATCAGGGTATTACCTTAACCTGTACAAAATAACAAGATCTCATTCCCTATTATAGGTTCCATGTAATTAGGTTGTTTAGATAAACTGGCCAGACAGGTTAAATTAGATAGTGTGCTATAGAAAATTTAAATTTTTGACAAAATAAACAATTCTTCCTTTGGTCACACAGAAGTTGGAGTTTTAAAACATGTACAATATCATCCTTTACCCTGTATTCTGATATACTCTAGTTCTAACCATATCCATTTCATTCATATCTCTAATTGAAGTCTGCTTTCATTTCAGCTTCTTTAACAGTTGCTGTATGGAGTAATGCTAACTTTCCGAGCAGCAAAACTCTAACTCTGAGCTACAGGAACAGATACCCAAAGTTCCAGGTAGTTACAAGGTTATACATTAAAAGAACAGCATCTCAAAATTTAGAAATAACAGTGAAAACTCAGGAATAGATGGGACTGCTTTAAGAGCTTACAATCTAGGAACCTTTATGATGAGCCATATTGAACATTCCATATTACTCAATCATCGATTGCCCAATTTCTGCCCACATTCTCTCCCCTTATAACCTAGGTTCTCTAATTCAATTCTCAGAGTTTGCTCATTATATTTAGTTCATATCAGTAGACCATACAATATTTGTCCTTTTGTTTCTGGCTTATTTCACTCAACATAATGTCCTCAAGGATCATTCACCTAGTTACACGCCTCACAATTTCATTCCTTCCTGCAGCCACTAAATATTCTGTCATATATTTATACCACAGTTTGCCCTTCAGTTCATTAGTCAAATGTAGCCTTAGGCTACCTCCATCCATTGCAAATTATGAACACTGCCACCATAAATACCAGTATGCAAACGTCTATCAGTGTCCCTGCTTCCAGTCCCTCCAGGTATATACATAATAATGGGATTGCAGGATCATATGGCAACCCTATACTTAGCCTCTCGTGGAACCACCACACTGCCCTCCAGAGAGCCTGCAACATTCTACTTCCCTACCAACAGCTAATAAGTTTATCACCCTCCAGAGAGCCTGCAACATTTTACTTCCCTACCAACAGCTAATAAGTTTATCACTTGCTCCACATCTTCTCTAGCACTTACATCTTCCTGTTTAGTTTCTAAAGTTTTATTCACACAGCATACAACACATCTTAAGTATACAATCAATAGCTCCTGGTATAATTACACAGTCGTGCATTCACCACCACAATGTATATGAGAACTTTTCCATTTCTTCCACAAAGAAAGAAGAGAAAGGGGGGAATAAAAAAAAGAGAAGCATCAGCAACAAAAATCCTGTACCCCTCCCTTCTAACCCCTTCTTACTGACACTTAGCTTTAGTATACTGCCTCTGTTACAATTGACAAAAGATCACTACAAGGTTACTGTTGATCACAGACGCTAGTTTGCATTAATTGTATTTTTTCCATATACCATCCCATTTTTTAACACCTTGCAATGGTGACATTCATTTGTTCTTCCTCATGTGAAAACTTTCTTATATTTGTACTTTCATCACCATCATTCTCCACTGTAGGTTTTGCTAAGTTACACAGTCCTTGTTTTATCCCCTATCTTTCCTTTTGGTGTCATACCTGCCTCTAGCCATCTTCTTTCAATCATACTCTCACTTGGCTTTGCTTATTATACTTACAATATTGTGCTACCATCAGATGGTGGTGTGTTGTCCATTTCTGGATCTTTACAACCAATTCTATCGAATGTTCTGTATTTGTTCAGCATCACATGCCCAATCTCTACCTTCTTTCTGTCCCCTGATAACCTGTGTTTTCAACTTTAACTCTCAGAGTTTGCTCATTATAGTTAATTCTTATCAGTGAAAACATACAGTATTTGTCCTTTTGTTTCTGGCTTATTTCACTCAACACAATGTCCTCAAGATTCATCCACACTGTTGCATGTGTCATGACTTTATTCCATTTCACAGCTGTATAATATTCCACAGCATGTATAAACTACAGTTTATTTATCCACTCGGTGGTGGATAGTATTTGGGCTGTTTCTATCTCTTGGCAATCATGAATAATGCCACTACAAATCAGTTTGAAAATGTCTGTTCATGTCCATGCTTTCAGTTTTTCCAAGTATATACCTAGAAATGGGATTGCTGGATCATACAGCCTGGAGCTCGTGTCTCAACCTTCCTTTCCCAGACCTCTGCTCTGATCCTGCCTATGACGTTCTCCCTCCATAGACAGCTCCTGCAAAGCATGCAAGGCAAGGATGGGGGCACCTTTGATGAATGAGGGTCAGGTATTATTTGTATTGAGGAGGAAAATCAAGTACTTTTTAGTTGAGAAGAGTTTGGACTGTGAAGGGGGGTGGGGGAGAGAAAGAGAGAGTGAGAGAGAGAAAGAAAGAAAGAGAGGGAATTCAGAACTAAGACAGTCTAATACAAAGTTTATTACAAACAAAGAATGATACATTGGGAAAAGCCCAGCCTGTGTGTTAAGTGCTGATGCCCAGGTAGGCTTTGCTGTAAAATCTTGGGAAAGTCACTATGCCTCTCTAGGCTTCAATTTTCTCATTTGTAGAACTAACTGTAAAGGAGGGCAGGGAGGGGTCAAGCTGTCAACCATCCAAGGTCATCCCAATTCGTTGACTGTCTCCCAAGCTCTCTTTGTGATCGTTTCCACATATACCCTCCATAAGCAATCCCTTAGTAGAAAATCCAAAGGAAGTGAGTCCTCATTATCTGGGACATTCCAGAACACGGGGCTCAAGAAAGAGCACAGGACTCCATGAGTTCAATTCCAAGTTAGCCATCTATCAGCTGGGATTTTAGATGTTACTAAACCCCTCTGGGCTTCCATTTCTCCATTTTTTAAATGAGAATAATATGTGTGCCATTATATAATATGTTATGTGGATTAAAGGAGCTTAAGTAAAGCCTTAAAACAGGACCCTGAATATAGTAAACACTCATTAAATATTGACTCTTAGCATAACCTACTGTTAGTTTGAAAGCTGCTAGAATGCGGTATACCAGAAACAACTTTTAAAGGCTGTGAAATGTCCAAATTAAGGCACGGCTCTGAAAATGTTCAGCTTAAGGCATCCAGGGAAAAATACCTTGGTTGAAGAAGGCCAATGATCTTCAAGGTTTTTCTCTTAGCTGGAAGGCCACATGGCAATGTCTGCTAGCTTTCTCTTCCGGCTTTTTGTTTCACCTGGTGAAAAAAAAAAAACCTCACTTGGTGGTGTTTTCCTTCTTCATTTCCAAAGGTTTCTGGCTGTGTGGGCTCTAAAGCTTTTTGGTTCCCTCTTAAAAGGCCCCAGTAAGCAACCCCACCTTGAATAGGTAGCGATGCACCTCCATGGAAACCATCTAATTAAGAGCTACCACCCACAATTGGGTGGGTCACATCTCAATGGAAACAATAAAAAAGCTACCACTCAGCAATATAAAATAAGGATTAAATAACTAGGCTTTTCTAGGGTACACAACAGATTCAAACTGGCACGTTCCACCCTTTCGACCCCCAAAAGACATGTTCTTTCCAAATGCAAAATACATTCATTCCATAAAAAATATCATAAAGCCTTAAAACATTTCAGTAACAATACAAATACAATACAAAGTCAGAAACAGTACAAAAATCTCATTCAAGTCAGCTACAGGCATGCTCTGTCCTAAGGCAAAATTCTGCTCTGGCTCTGGACCTGCAAAACTCAGAACAAGTTACCTGCTGCCAATATACAAAGGAGGGACAGTCACAGGATACATATTTCCATTTCCACAGGGAGAAATTGGAAGGAACACAGGGTCACAGGACCCAAGCAGTTTTGAAAACCTGTAGGGCAAATGCCTTTACATTTCAAAGTCTGAGAGTCATTTATCTTCAGGGCTTTAGAAAGCCATAGTCCCACCCTTTCCAAAGGCCTACCCAGCAGCCCAGCTCTCTCTGAATGCAACCTTGGGGGACATTGGGGAGACCACCTTTTTCTCAGCTCCACCCTCTTCAAGCATCGGGGCTGCACCTGGGCTCTCTGCCATCTCCAGGGCACACAGTCAACCCCTCCATGTGGTGGCAGCCAGGCTCTCCCCAATCCCCAAGGAATGTACTTCACCCTCTGTAAGAACTGAGACGGCACAACTCTTCAACTGCAAGGTGGAAGGCCCAACCTCTGCTTTCCAGGCAACTCACCCTCTCTAAGTACTTGGGTAGGTCTGCCCTCCTGGACTGTGGTTTCTTAACTTCAGACCTTTCTCCATGATTCTGCCTCTGAAGACATTTTACCTTCACTTTGTCCCTTTTCTGAGCCTATTAGTCCAGACCAGCAATTGTTCCATTTATATAAATCCCACAACACTCTCGTTAGCTTTCTATGTAGTAGCAAGGATCATGCCCATCAGACAAAAGTAGTTTCCATAAATCCTTCCTGGATACCTCCATCTCCAATCCTGGCTTTTTATGAAATGGCTGACTGGTTCCACATTTGATTAAATCCTCACATGGGGCACTATTCTCTGGGGTCCCCCTTTCTGAAAGCCCAGAATTTTCCAGGACATCAATTTCTGGTTTCTTTATACTCAAGAGATCAGTTCTCAGCTTATCTTTTTCCTGTTGCATTTTACTATAAGCTATATGGAGAAACCAGGTTGCACTTTCCACATTTAATTTGAAATCTCTTCTGCTAAATATCCGAGTTCACGGCTTTTAACATCTACCTTCCATCTAAAACCAGCTGTCACTTTTTCCAGGTTAACTGCCATTTTAAAACAAGGATCACCTTCCTTCCAGTTTGCAATAACACATGCCTCATTTCTGTCTAGAGCCTCATCAGAGGGATCTTTAGAGTCCACATTTCTACCAACAGTCTCTTCAAAGCACTCTAGGACTTCTCTATCACAGCTCCTCACAACTCTTCCAAAATCTTCCTCATATCCATTTAAAAAGCCATTCCAACATGTTTGGTATTTGCAAACCTCAGCAGCACCCCACTTCTCTGGTACCAAAATCTGTTCTAGTTTGAAAGCTATTGGAATGGAATATACCAGATACAGAACAGTTTTTAAAAGGGGGGATTTAATAAGTTACAAGTTTACAGTTCTAAGGCTGTGAAAAAAATATCCAAATTAAGGCATGGTTCTGAAAATGTTCAAATTAAGGCATCCAGGGAAAGATACCTTTGTTCAAGAAGGCTGATGAAGTTTAGGGTTTCTCTCTCAGCTAGAAGGGCACATGGCAATGTCTGCTAGCTTTCTTTTCTGGCTTCTTGTTTCATGAAGCTTCCCCAGGGGCATTTTCCTTCTTCATCTCCAAAGGTCTCTGGTTGCATAGGCTCTAAAGCTTTTCCCAAAATGGTTCCCTCTTAAAGGGCTCCAGTAAGCAACCCCACCTTGAATGAGTGGGGACACATCTCCATGGAAACTAATCAGAAGTTACCACCCACAATTGGATGGGTCACATCTCCATGGAAACAATCAAAGAGTTCCCACCCAGCAATATTGAATAAGGATTAAAGAACTTGGCTTTTCTGGGGTACACAACAGATTTAATTGGCACACCTACCAAAATACGGTATGCTCTGTTCCACTTTAATAAAAGTTAGTGATAACTGAAGCATTTCCCTAGCCAAGATG
Source organism: Myrmecophaga tridactyla (assembly GCA_004026745.1). NCBI lineage: Eukaryota > Metazoa > Chordata > Mammalia > Pilosa > Myrmecophagidae > Myrmecophaga > Myrmecophaga tridactyla. The sequence goes on along the minus strand of PVIY010020035.1, from coordinate 3,444 downwards.
TTAAAAATTATAATTATTTAGATAAATTCAGAACCATAATCTTTTTTTTTTGTATCCTGTATAGTGGGGTCATATTTCATTATTTTTCCATGAGAGTATCTCATTGCAACACCATTTGTTGAATTTTTGTTTGTTTTGCTTATTTGTTTGTTTTTTGAGGGAAGTGCATGGACTGAGAATCAAACCTGGGTCTCCCACATGGCAGGCAAGAATTCTAACACTGAACTACTCTTGTACCTCCCACCATAATCATTTTGAATATACATCTTCCTACAACACTATGGAATTTCTTGCTTTCTTAAACAGGATCTGTTCATTACAGCTCATCCCTTCTCTTAACTTAGGCTCAACAAGAATGGGCACCCCACATGGGCAGGGGCCTCTGTCTTGGGTCCACTACTGTATCTCCAGGGGACAGAAGAGTCCATTTTTGATTAGGGAAAGAAAGAATGGCTATGGGCATGAGGCCATGTGATGCCGGTGCAGTGATGATGCTCTTGTAGGCAACTGAGGGATGCTGCACTGCTGCCCCTTTACCAAAGGACCTAGACATTAGTGCCAGGGCTTTGAAGTTGTCCCGCCTCTGTCCTTACTCTCAGTCTGTTGCTATCACCGTAGCTGTCCTCCCAAACCCCTGCCTTTGAAAGCTGAGCCTGGTTAGGGAAGTCCTTTGGGCATCACAAAAACTGGGCAACTGTGGTGTGTGCAGAGATGCAATATAATCACAAGGGCTGCCCTTTATTGACCGCTTATCATTTCCCACACACTGTCACTTCTAAGGCTTACATGCAAACTTGTGAAGTTAATATAACTGTGGCCCCATATTATGGATAAACAAAATAAATAATAAAACATAAAACAAAATTTAATGTAGTTAAAGTAACCTGTATGGGACAAATAAGTGGAAAAGCCTGAATCCTAAGATCAGAATAACGTAGTCATCAGTTGAAGCAGCTAGAAATGGAGACAAAATGCTAGCAGTGGTGAGATGGATAGAAATCAAGAAAACAGAAGATAAGGAACAACAGAGCAGAGAGTCTGGGGATGCTCTAAAGCAATTTCAGAGACAGCATGGGCACCAAACGCAGGTTTGTCTGTAATATCCAATGAGTGGACCAGTTGGGTCCTTTTAAAGGCAATGGACTATGCAAACTCACAGAGACCAGAAAGTAGCATGCAGGTAACCAGGGGTGGGGAGGTGGGGCAATGGGGACTTAATGCAAAATCAGAGTAGGGTTTCTGTTTGGGATGAAAATTTTAGTAATGGATGGTGGAGAAAACACACATTTTATGAATGTGATTAATCCCACTGAATGGTATGCTTGGGGAGGTTGGGAGGGGGGATTTAGGTTGTATATATGTTTCTACAATTAAAAAAGACAGAAATACCAACTAAAGAGATAATGATAACTAAATGTAATACATGGTATTGGATGGGATCTAAGAATGGAAGAGAAAAGTTCAAAAGGACATTATTGGGACATAAGAAAAAGTTAGAATAAAGGATGTAAGCTTTATATCAATGTTAAATTTCTTGAATTGGCAATTACACGTAAGGTAATTACATAAGTAAATATCCTTGTTCGTAGTAAATGTACATGGAAGTATTATGTATTCAAGGATGATGTGTGCAACCTGCTCTCAAATGTTCAGAAGACAGAAGATAGAAAGATAGAAGAAAAGAAAAAAAAGAGAAAGATAAAAAGAAAGGAAGAGAGAGAAAGAAAGGGAAAGAGAAAAAGAAAGGGAGAGAGAGAAAGAAAGGGAAAGAGAAAAAGAAAGGGAGAGAGAGAAAGAAAGAAAGGAGGGAGGGAAGGAAGGAAGGGGGGAAGGAAGTGCAAAGTAAAATGTTAAAATTCGGTATATGGGTATGTGGTACGTTGAAGTTCTCCGTATGGGGTTTGTATTATTTTGTGATTATTGTGGTAAGCTTGAAATTATTTCAAGATAATAAAAGTTTAAAAAATCAATTGACCATACAAGTATAAATTTATTTCTATACTCTCAGTTCTATCCATTGATTTGTATGGCCCAAGACTGTATGACAGTTTTGATTACTGCAGTTTTGTAATAAGTTTTGAAATCAGGAAGTCTGAATCCTCTAACTTTATTCTTTTTCAAGATCACCTTGGCTATTCTGGGTCCTTCACATTTTCATATAAATTTTAGAATCATCAATTTCTGCAGAAAGCCAGCTGGGATTTTGAGAGGAATTACACTGAATCTGTAGATAAATTTGGGGAGTACTGCTATCTTTACAATGTGAAATCTTCCAACCCATAAACATGAGATGTTTTTCTATTTATTTAGATCTCCTTAATTTCTTTCACTGATGGTTTGTAGTTTTTAGTGTATGAGCCTTGCACGTCTTCTGGTAAATTTATTCTTTTTGATGCTACTGTAAATGGAATTGCTTTCTTAATTTCATTTTTCATTGCTAGTATATGGAACTACAACTGGATTTTGTGTATTGAGCTTAAATCTGGCAATCTTGTGGAATTCATTTATTAGTTCTAATAGGTTGGGGTTTGTGTGTATGTGTGTGGGTGGTTCCTTAAGATTTCCCACATACAAGATCATGCTGTCTGCAAATATATGTAGTTTTGCATCTTCCTTTCCAATAAGAATGCCTTTATTTCCTTTTCTCGTCTGATTTCTCTGGCTAGAATCTCCAGGGTAGTGTTGAATGAAAGTGACAAGAGTCACATCTTTGGCTTGTGTCTACTGTTTCCATATGCTTGAAACTCTTATAGGCTAATCAAGGCAGGAGAAAAATAACAACTACCTCCAAATGAAAAAACAAACAAACCAAATTTCATCAGAGGTCTCTGAAATAGTAAAGTCAAGAAGGAAATAATGTAACATCCAAAGAGCTTGAAGGAAAAAGATTATAAATAAAAAATTCTATCACCAGTCAAGTTGCGGTAAATGCAGTGTTACAAATGTATTTTGGGGTAAAGTTAAAACTGCACTTTGGGAAATTTTTTAGGTTTAGATACTTTTACTTTCAAATAATGAAAACAAATAAGCTCAGTATTCAACTGAAAAAGGTAGAGAAGGAAAAAATTAACTCAAGGAAAGAAGGAAACAGCAGATGGTAATGGTAAAGGTAAAAACATATATTAAGTAACTAAACCCCACTCCCTAAAGTAGAATTCATATAAATAAATCCAATGCAAATTCCTTGAAAAGTTGAACAATAGAGACAAGCAACAGTAATATATAACTAGGGAAAAAAAGGAGAAATAAACACATATAACCAATAATTGAAATGAGAAAGGAGATATAATGAGAGGTTTTGAGGAAATTTTAATATTTGAATTAAAATAAGTAGCTTTCTAGAAAAATATAGATTACCAGATTTTTCTAAAGAGTGTGTAGAGAGAATAAATAGACTTAAAAAATAGAGAAGAGCCTTGAAACTTTGTTTAAAAATAAAGCACC
>PVIY010020034.1:0-44743 GCA_004026745.1 Myrmecophaga tridactyla | reverse complement strand
AAAAAAAAAAAAAAAAAAGAATAACCTCCAGGATAACCTCTCGACTCTGTTTGGAATCTCTCCGCCATTGACCCTTTGTCTCATTTCACTCTTCCCCCTTTTGGTCGAGAAGGTTTTCTCAATCCCTTGATGATGAGCCTCAGCTCATTCTAGGGTTTTTCTCAAGGGGAGCTTCCTTTTAATTGGGGTATTCAGGGTTTTCCATTTCAACTGCCTGGACTTTTGACATCTCAGATGTCCTGAGGTCCCATTGTTTGGCCATGTGCTTTGGAGAGCTAAGTGGAAAATGCTTGGTGGTGGTGATTTATTTGTCTATAATAGTTATACTGTAATGCAGGAAAGTCTCACAGTTCTTCTGGTCTGTTGGTGTCCTGTCAGTAAGGTGTTGTCTACCCTGTGGATTCTCGTGGGTTATCGCCTACTGGGTCCTTCTCTCTTTTCTTCTCCATGGAGACCCACATTTGCTGTTTTGTGCAGGAAATCCCCACTGCTCTTGTGTCCCCCCCAACTATAGTTGGGAAGACATCAGAGTATCCAAAGAGGAGCTAGGACCCGAGACCTCGGCAGGCCAGACGGACATCAGATGCTTGTTGCTTTATTTTGCATTTGTTCTTCCCTTACTTCAAGTTGGGGGGAGTTGTGGGCAAAGCCAACAGGCTGTTAAATGAATGAGAGTAACTTGACTTCTGTGATCGACTGGGGCTCGGGGTGATTGGGGTATGGTTTTCTGATTTGAAGCTGGCTGTTTGGTAACCACTAACTCTGTCCTTATTCTTTTCTTGCAGATGAGCTCACAGTGCCTGCACTTTACCCCAGTAGCCCTGAAGTGTGGGCCCCGTACCCTCTGTACCCAGCGGAGTTAGCGCCTGCTCTACCTCCTCCTGCTTTCACCTATCCCGCTTCACTGCATGCCCAGGTAATTTATACCCATCGGCCACGACTTCACTCACTCCACCACCAGTCCTTTCAAACCTGGTTCCCCAGAGCACACCATACAACTAACACCTATCCAGCTAACAGATCCACCTTCAAGAGATTAATGATCCCCTCTAAATCAAGCTGACACTCCTCCAGGACTTAAGAGGGCCATCTGACAGCAATGATATCACCCACTGCCTGATGTTTGCCCCGAACGGCACCTCTGTCTTCCTTAATGACCTCACCTTCATGTCACATGTGAGAGACTGGGGCCAGGTTGCCTCCTCGCCTCCCAGCCAGCTGGAGGGCACCCCTGGGGCATAGACACGTGTGCCTTGCCGTGTGGAAGGGCTGCAGAGGGTGCGCACACTTGTCGCAAGAGGTGTGTGTGTCCGTGTGTGTGTTTCTGTGACATTGAAAGATTTCTGCTCTTGCGTTCTAGCGACCAAAGAGGAAAGTTTGGAGCTCCCAACAGGAAGACTATATGCCCTCTTGCATATGTTAACGAAAAGATTAAAAGTGGTTCTTCCCATTTTTAGGAAACTCTGTAGAAAAGGAGGTACCCTTTAGTGCCTAGAATGTAATTACAGGTCAAGGGAGAGAGCTGTTTTCTGGCTGGCTTTCTTTCTGAGATAAGAATAGGCTGAGTTTATAAGCAGACTCCCCTGTTTCTCCACAAAGATTGCTGACTACATACTAATCCTTTCTCTGCCCTTGGAGAAAATGTTCCTCTTAGCTTGACTTTTATAGTTCAAGTGTGATCAAGGTTAGGATTCAACGTTGAAAAAAACCACTCACTCTTTGGTCTGCAGAGAATGATGACAGAATCCAAGAAGATAGAGCACAGGTTTCATTTCTCTGACTGCATATGTAACTCCTCCAATTAGGAAAGCCTGGTTTCTAAAACATCCTTGGGCTGGACAGGTGGGGTTTTTATTTGTTTGTGTGCTTTGTTTCATGTTTATATACAAGGCTGGATGAAATAAATAGCTTCCCAGAAAACTCTTCCTTCTGACGTAAAACTCTTTTGCATTGTACAAAACTCACCCCATTGATTAAGACATCTGTGAGCAGCCCCATCAAGGGTCCTCAAAGCCATGGGGTCAGGAGCGTGGTTGGCTGAACATCCTTTCTCTTCCAGCTGAGCTCTCAGTGCTTCGTGCACTGATGACCCAGCCTCCCTGGGCTCTTCTCTCAATGTGCCCGGGCATGAGACAGTCAAAGAGAAGGCCTTGGTGCCTTGGGCCCACAAGCAATTAACCCACAGTGTTGGGAGAAGGAGATGGAAAGTGTAGCGCCTTTGTAGAGGTAGAAGAAAAATTTCTAATGTAGTAGATGGTGGTGGCAAGACTACTTGGCACCGAAAAAATTGGAGTAACCATAACAAACCATTACCTCTTGGTTGTTCTGAGACTGATGGCCCAGTTTCTAGATCAGGTGTGCCTTTTACTTGGTAAGGATTACCGTGCAATGACACTGTTTGCTGATCCTGGTGATGACAGGTGGCAGGGGAACAGAGAAGCAGGTGAAGCATTCCTTTCTGGATATCCTCTGCTGAGTCGTCAGGATATCTGTCCTGGGCTGTGGATAACTTTGTAGATGATACAGAGGAACTAGAAGAGTCCTTCTGTTTGTCTATCACCGCCCCCCCAACCCCGCCCCGTGGATGATATGTTTCCTCTACTCCTCTCCTCTTACTAACTGCCCAGTTTCCTTTCTTCATATTGTGTACATAATACAAAGCAGTTGGCAATTAAGGCATATGTTAATACATGAAACAGTGCCAAATTTGCATAATCTTTTGAATATCCATGGCTTTGGTTAATCATCAAAAAAGCCTTTCATCATTACCTTGGATAATCACAACTTGGTAGTGGCCAGAAGGGAGTGGAAATAGTGGCTTTGGGGCATAACATCCAATGGATGAAATCAGTAGTAATTCTGGGGATATGGTAGAAGAGGGACCTAAAGAGCCTATGCCATTGTGAGGAAGGATGGGGAGAAAGCATGACAAAGCTAGAATGGAATCAACCAGTGACTTAATGGGATGCATTGCCATGGTGGGACCCTCCCCTGTGAGTTCTTCCTTGAGCCACTTGGCTTTGCCACAGCTGTCCTCCATTTGGTGGAACTCTCATCTGATATCAGTGAGATCCAAGTACTCAACCTTAATCTTGTTTGGAGTCATTCCCAGTATAATCTTGGGCTCCAGGTCCTACAGACTCTTGATCAAATATGATTATTTAATTTATCTGTCCAATATGAAAATCATAGAATGAACACAGATCACCTGGTCTGACCCATTTTACAGATGAGGAAACAGAGAAGATGGAGAGAGTTACCCAAAGTCACAAGTGGCTTTGCCGTGACCCAGGTCACCCGATTCCCAGGCCTTGCTCTTTCCACCCAGCAGTGCTGGCTGACCCAAGACTTATTCTTTAATGGAATTTTGGAAAGGCCTCATTTCCATGACTCCTCGGAACTTTCTCCTCTAACTAGATGGGAAGCCTGTAAGAAGAGACTTGGAGGCAAAGACAAGGGAAGCAGCACTTACCTTCACCCCAAGAGCCTAAGAGAATTTTTACTAATTGGAAGTAGATCAGAGAGGGGAAGCCTAAAGCAGATCCCTTGGTGGATAATGCAGTTTCTGTTTTGAAAATCTTATAATGTCTTTGGAGAAGCTTCTAAATAATTTTGTTTTTCTTAGCAATGTTGTGCTCTGTTTTGAGACATGGATTTTTTTTTTTCTTCTAGTGTTTCTCTCCTGAGGCAAAGCCCAACACACCTGTCTTTTGTCCACTTCTCCAGCAAATTAGATTTGTCTCTGGGAATGTGTTTGTAACATGTCAACCTGCTACAGACCAGCAGAGGGAGCTCCCATGTTGAATTTGCTTGTTAGCTTTTCCCCCTCCCCACCCGAACCCCCTTTTGCAAAAACTATTTCTTGGCAATATTTGAGAGATTTCAATAAAAATTTTAATCAGAGTAAAAATGATCTCAAGTAGACTTCAGCGTTTTGTTTTCGTGGCGATGCAATTTTGGAACTAAGGTGTCATCTCTGGCTGAGATTTTGGGTGAATTAGGTCCGTGAGAAAAGCATACTGGTGATGCTGGGCACCAGAGCTGAGTCCTCGCCACTACTTGTGTCTTCTGGGGCTCGCCAACCACCAAGAACTGCATCCTGGAAGATTCTTATTCCGGCGTTCACAGTTCACATCCCCTGGGAGCTCTCACTACGATGGGAACGGCATGTCTCATTAGTGGAAGCCTCTTTGAAACAAACGGATGCGTTTTCCTGTCTGCCCCCTATGACCCGAGAAAGGCAGACCAGGAGATGGAAAATGTCATCAAGAAGGACGCGGAGTCCCATTTCCAGTTCTGCCCCAGCTTCAGCCTGTGGTCTGCTGCCCCCTCCGTTTTCCCAGCTCTAAACTGAAGATGCTAATTTGCCATCAAATCCCAGATGAAAAAAAAAATGACTGGAGAAGGTAATAGGACTGTAAGCCATGAGGATTGCCTTTTAAAATTTAAGATATGAAAGAGCAACCGGGTGCAGCAAGCATCTGATTTCTAAGAAGATCGTGAATGTTTTTAGAAATGACCATCCTGTTTACGTTCAAGGTTAGTGGTATTTGAAATTTATCAGCTATATTATGTAAGTCCCCATGAACAGGAGAAGAGGGCATTCATTGCTTTCAGGAAGGTAATACTCTGATGAGAACATGCAGCTCTTCCTGGCACCTCATCTTCACACGCGACCCAGCTTTTTCAATCTGGGTTCAATTTTTGCTTTTTAGCCTTGTTCCCAATGGGACTGAGAGAAAGTCTATAAAACCCACTGTCCTTTCCGCATCCCAGAAACACAACACCATTTGCCTTCTACCAGACTCATGTTGTTAGGACAGATACTTCTGCAGGTAAGTAGGTGAGGGGTCCTGGTTACCTCCTCTTCTTCAGAGGCATCTTTTGCCTTGAGTAACAGCCACACTCTCAGAATTCTCGCAAGGTTGCTATGCCGCCATGCTTAGAACACATCACCTGTACATGGAATCTGGAAAACACCCAGCAGAAAGGAACGAATGGATTTAAAATCATAGCACAGACTTCCCAGGGGCAAGAAGTGCCCCTTGGGAGCTCCCTTGTGACCCATAGGAAAATTTTTAAAGGTTAAACCCAAAATAAATACAGAAATGGACCATGGGAAGCAGCCTGCAGGCAGCTGGGGAGAACCCAGAGGGGTGGTGGATGGGCCCCGGAAGAGTGGGTGAGTTGCCTAAACTGCAGAGCTGCCTCCCCCAACACTATATTCAAGCATTAACTCATTAGCAAATTAGCAGTGTGCAGCGTCTGAGAATTGGATTTTAAACCCTGTACATTGTGCACGCACATAAACATGCATACATATGTCCAAAAGCAAATTTCATTAGGCATCTGTGTCACTAACCATGCCCTGTAAGGAATACTGAGATAAAGATCCAGGACTCATGGCTTAGCCTGGGGTATATTTAAGTGCACAGATCATAAGGGGTGTCTTTAGGGAGGCTGGGAGCAGGGAGGACACAGCCCCTCAGAAATACATGTTGGTACTTGCACAGGAGGGAATGCCCCAGGGCCCAGTGAACAAAACCATCTTTGGGATCTGCGGGAAGCAGCTTCGACACCTCTCCATGTTGGCCAACATCCCCAAAGTAAGGGAAGTTTCAGGAAAAGAGTTAAGGTGAATCTGGCCATTTGCTTGTAAATCCCAGATCACTTTTTGCCTTCGTTGCCTTGAGGCCTCAGTGGCCCAGAGGTAGAATGTCTTCCTCCAGAGCTGGGGCTTGTGACTGTCTGCAAAACCCACAGCTTTGAAGGACTGCAGAGGTTGCCTTTGGGGCTGTTTGACCCAAAGCTTTAAATTGTCCTCTGACATAAATGAAACTATTAATCCTCTGATATTGACCCTCACTGTAACCCTGCAGCTCTGTGAAAGTCCAGCAGTAAGGAGATGCCACCCCTGGAAGTCCTGAATGAGCCAGACTAAGGGACCTACATAGTCTGTTAGACTTTACTGTTATCTAGGAGCAGCTGGTTTACCTTGCCTGGAGACCCAGGGAAGCACTGGGCCAGGCATTGTGCTCCGAGTTCCTAGGGGCAGAAAGTCCATCCTTTCTCTCCCAGTCCCCCTCTAGGGGCCCTGGTTTGAGAAACACTGCTCCAGGCTGTAACCTTACATGGGCTGTGCCATGACTTGAGCTCTTCAGGAGCGCTTGGGGATGCATATTAGTGCAAAAACCAAAAATGGGGGTAGGAGATGTAGTCCTTCCCAGGGGCCTTATAAGGAGAAAAGAAGCCTAGGGCTAAGCCAAGTTACCCACAAAGCTTTAGTAGTCGAATCACTCAGGCAACCAGCACAGTTTGATCATTCATGGGGCAGCCGAAGAGAAGGCCAGAGGCTAGAAAGAGTGAATGAGGGAAGGGGGAGAACAATGAGGAACCCAGTGAGAATGCTGCCTGCATTGCCTGCCCTGCATCTGGCTGCGAGGACTGCAGCTCAGGGCAGCTCTGGGAGAACTTGTTCCCCATAGGAAACCTCCCCCAAGGTCAGGCTGGGACACGCCTGCAGGATGAAGACCTCGCCCCCACCGGAAATAGATCAAGATTGGGAAACAGCTGAAATCCCAGAGAGACTAAACGGTTCGTGTGTGCTACTTTCCTCAAATCCGTTGTCCCTGAACCCTCCAGCTGCTCCCTTATCGTGCTTTCATATCAGAGAAACTTGAGGAGACAAAGACCCCACAGGTCAGCCAGCCCATTTCTCCCTGGGTTTTCTGGCACTTTCTTCCTGCAGCACTTCCGCTGGGATTCTGCACAGCCTCATTTCCAGGCAATGCAGATTGCATCTTGTGCCGTGGAAGATTTTGCTCTTCATGGACACTCAGGGGGGGAACCCCAGTCTCTCCCTATGTACCCTCTCTGTCCCTTCTCCTCTCTTGCTGCTTGGTATTCATAGCGGGAAGGAGACCCCAGAGCAGGGAGATTATATACACGCTCATCCTGTCTTCACTGGCCTCTTTAGAAGCAGTCCAGAATCACTCATCCAGAATCTCTGAGGGTAATTGTTCCTTTGACTAGAGCTGGGGCTGTCGAGTTCTTAGCTTCTCCATATCTGCGGGTTTTTAGACAGTGGAAGCCCTGTAGAGACCAGAGTCATTCAGCCCAAGGACACTTCCCTAGAACTCACAAACAATTGCGGGGACAGCTCACAGTGTGCCTCCTTCTGACAAATCAGCAGGTGTTTTCCAGGTTGAGCAAGTATGTTCCATTTTGTCCTTTGCAATAAACTCCCTAGATCCTATGTTTTCCCTGGCCTCTCTGGTGGAAGGAACTGGCCCCGTTCCCTATGAGGTTTACCACGAGTACTGCCTCGAGCTTTCCTCTTCCTTGACATTACTGACAAATATGTGATGGGATTATCGCAGTAGGGTGCGCGTGGTACCTGGTGCATAACTGGGGCTCAGTGATTTGAAATCAAGCAAACCCAATTTTTCAGATGATTTCCCCCTGCTTTGCTAACTTTGGGATTTTAGGCAAGTTTTTTTAAACCTTACTTAGCCTCCCTTTCCCCGTCTGTAAATGGGAACAGTGACCACCTCTTTCCTGGGGTTATTTTGAGGGAAAGAGTAAAAGCTTGACCCAGAGTAGTAATTATTATGAAAGTAGCTCTTCCCTTTCCATCCCTTTGTCAGAACCTGACCTGACCTGGCCCAGATGCCCCAGGCCAGGACCCTACAGGAGAAACCCAAGGATCCTGGCTTTTTTGCTTTGTTCCGTAAAGAGAAGTACCTGGAACCAGAGGAAGAGTGGTGGCCTGCGGCTTGCGGTGTACACCAGGATGAGGGCGTGTGGTTGGGTCAGCTGGCCATCCACCCAGGGAGTCTGGCCTCCTTCCATAGACATAGGCATCCAGATACCATCTGAAGCTGTGTGATTTCTAACTGCACTTGGAAACAACCGAGGCTGCAAAGAAATTGGAATCATAAAACAGAAACTTCATAAAAAGAGACTGTGAACTCTCCCTTGAAGAAAACCAACTGTGATGGGGAGAAAAGGAAAACCACCTTCCAAGCAGGATTGTGCAGGATGGGTGCTGCCGATGGGCAAGTCCAGAACTGGGTGAAGGGTGAGAAAGTGGGACGCCCCAACTTTCAGCCTCCTGCCTTCTGCCATGAAGAACTTCCCGCTTCACTGAGCTCCGCTCCTGGGGACCACTAATGGCCCTCGATAGCAAACATAGTTAAAAATTAACAGACTGACAAAATTAAATATGGATGACAAGCAACCACTGTGAACTTAATCTGACACAGGGCATTACACGCTTGGGTGCCCTTGACCCGCGTGGCGTCTCGAGTGAAGTTCGGGGATGTCTGAGCACATTTCATATGCCTGCTTGGAAACAAGAGCCTGGATTGTTGCTTAGGGCAGAGAGGAAAGAAGTCTAAAAGCCCAGGAGAGAAAATTATCCTTGAAGACTGGTTCCTAAAAGCCCAGCCTTGATTGGTCTTAGAAGGAGCTGTTCATAGTCCTAGGAATTGGTCTTGGGGTTCACCTTTGTCTCCCCACCTGGGCTCAGCCCTCAGAAATGTCCCTTCATCTGGCAGCAGGGGGGGTCTTAGAGGAGCAGAAGGACTGAGTTAGAGCATGGAGTTCTCCTGGCAGAACTTTCTTGCTCACCACTTTGCCCATTGTTGCGGTAGATGAGATGGCAGACTTAATCTTTGGACCAATTTGCATAAATCTTGGCATTTTTCCTAGATAGTAGCAACTTGTTTACTTGCCCTAGGCAAGGAATATAGTATGCCAGACAAGTAGTAAAGATTGCTGATTGCATTCGGTGCCCTCCGTGTCTACTAAGAAGAGGTCATGCTGACTTGATTAAAGAATATGGACTGCTAGGTTTTTAGGGGTCGGGGAGCAGAAGGAGCAGATATTCCTTTACAAAATTATACTCCATGGACCTCATTTCATGCAACAGGGAAATTCCTGAAAAGTGTGTGCCCAAATTGCAGTGAATGTCTTTAGAAATGGGGAGAGTTGCTATTTAAAAGAACCGTGGACTTAGTCCTTTAAAGAGGATATTTTTCTTTTATATTGCAAATCGTCACTCCATCTGTTTGGTCAGCTTGGAGTTTCTCTTCTTGGACCACGGTCTGCTGGTTTGGCAGCCTCTCCTCATCCTGGCATCTACCAACAAAACTTGCTGTAGGGCACACTTTCTTTGGTGGTGCTACTCAAGAGGAGACATGTAGGTCCAGAGTGAATGGGGCAGAGTTGATTAAATTAAATAATTGTGTGAATGGCTCCTTGCAATAGGCTCAACATTGGGGAAGCCCCTACATAAGGTATTTGGGGATCCATCTTAGAGACAGTGGTAGAAACCTGCCTAAGAATAGCCATGTTTTCAAAATAGATTAATATATTACTTTTGAGTTAACCTTCCTGTCATTCACGTGAAATACTTGTTCAAGTTAGTTTTTTAAATATTTTGTTCAAAGAGGGATAACTACACGTGGTGCTGGGGAAATCTAGATTCAGGTACCGCACCCTCTTTAGTAAAAATACCACAATCTTAGCTGCACCCATACAGAAGATGCTACAGACACGGGACCAGCTGGCTTGGTTGTCTCCACTCTTGATTGCTTTTGTTCAGCACTAGAAACTTGCTACCACGTTGGCAGCCCTCTGCCTCCTACTTCCACAGGATGTGACCACGGAAAGGAGCCTCCCAGATCACACATTTCCCCCACACCATAGCTGTTACAAAATGAAAAGATTCTGTGGTCAGATAAATTTGGGAAACACTGGGTCCAATCAAGTTAAACGTGTTTCTTCGTTGTGGAACGTTTCCGAGCTAATGCACATCGAGAAGTTGCTGAAGGGGTAGAGACCATCCTATCAAATGTATTTGACCCTAGCACTGTCTCCAGGCTAGCCTTCTCCCGGCCACACTCTGGGAAACCTTGATCAAGAGTTGTGCTTCCAAACTTCCAAACCCAGGATGAGGGGCCCCAACCCCAAAGTCTCTACATCCCCAACGGGCTCCCGGGCAATACCAGCCCTGACGGTCGGGTGCCACACTTTGAGAACTGGTGCTCCACACTGGATCCCTTTACTTCAGAGAGAAGGAAGTAGCAGGACCCAAAGCTATTATAGTAACAATAACTACCCTTGGTTGAGCCAGGCCAACTATTAAATGTTCCTCATGAACGTTTCCAAAGTCAAGTGTGATGCTGGGAGCAAATCATTAGAAAGGGGATCATATGATGGAAACCATAAGTTTTTTAGTAATTACTCATGCTGTGCTACCCTCAAGACACAGTAGAAGGGCTGGTGGGTGACGTAGGGCGTCCCTTCTGGAGAAAACCGAGACTTTCCTGTCCTCTGCCAACATTTTGGAGGACATAAATTCTCCATGTATTTTCATCCTCTGGGCCTTCAGTTCATCATCTGTAAATGGAAGAGGATGGAAGTTATTTATAAGGATACTTAATAACTTTCTGTAGCTCCCCATTTTAGTTTTGCTCTGAGCGATTGCTTTGTCTGGGCACCTGGTGCTCTCCTCCCCCAGCCTGTCTACGCCCAGCTGTAGTAGCCAATACCATGTTTAGGAGTTTGAGATTTGTAGGATTCCCCCTTGCAGGGGCACTGCGTTTTGAAAGAACATTCCTGAAGTATTCTGGTGGTGGAGTTTCACACATTGTAGGCCCTGGACGGTGAGCTGTAAAAACTATTTTGTCGTCATTATTAATGTCCCCTCCTATGTCACAGTATGTGTGACGTGCCCCACGCCAGGCTCCGGCACAGAGTAAGCAGCAGTAAGAGCTAGTTTGGTCATATATATTCTGTGTAAGATTCTTAACGGGGACTCCAGAAGCCCCTGGCGTTGTCTGCAAGACTGTGAGCTTGCACACGTGTGTGTGCGTGTGCGTGTGTGTGTGTGTGTGCACACATGGGCATTTTCCTGCTGAGAGCCTGAAGAAAATGCCCAGTGTCGTAGCCTCACAACGTAACAAGCGCATTCACATCCCTGCGCATCTGTCCCCGGAGCTCTCCGGAGTTTATGATGTACGTTAGGAATGGGCTCCAGTGGCCCGTCCTGGCCCCAGCTCGGCTGAGCACCGCTTACCCTGGACCCCCAGCTCGGAATGGACCTTCCCGTCCCCGGGACAGGACGGGTTCCCACGCTGTCACCCCCGCACCTCGCAGGCCCATGGGAGACTGAGAGAGCATGGGAGGGGGGCTGCGTGTGGGCGGCCAAGGCCGAGCGCAAGAGAGGGTGTCAGAAAAGATGGGAGCGGTCGCGAGAGATGAAAGATTTCCTTCTCTCAGTCACCTTCACCGAAAAACAAACCATGCCACCTGCCCTGCGCCCCCCACCCCACCCCCCCACTCCTGGCCAGCCCTCCCTCTTCCTGTGTGTCCTCTGTCAGCGCCCCAGCCCCACCCTCGGCCACCCATCGCCACCACCCGCGTCCCACCCGTTGCACATGGACCCATCCCCCCCTCCTACTGTGTGTTTAGGTCCCCAGCCCCCCACCTGCCCCGGGGGCTCTGTGCCCTCGGCCATCCTTCCCCACCTGTCTCAGGAAGGCAGCTCCAACTCTGCTCTTTGCTTTATGAGCAAGTGGATTCAGATGCACAGAGCCATGAGCCTTGGGTAGGTATGGGTTTTTCTTTGTCTTCCTTTCTCTCTCTCTCCCTCTCTGCCTTACTCCCCTTTCCTTTTCCCTCCCCAGTCTTCCCACCTCCCACCTTTTCCCCCCCTTATTTCTCTCTCACTCCTTCCCACTGTCTCTCTTTTTTTTCTGCATGCACACCTGAATTCCAAAAGAAACGTGGTTTTTAACCTGTGCCTGGGCACTGTCTCTGGTCCCCTTAATTGCTAGGAGTGTTGAAAATGACTCTTGGCCCTGCCCTAAAGGAGCTGCAGCAACCCCATGGCTCCCAAGGAATCCAGTTCTGTCCACTCACAATACCAGGGCCCTCTCCTGCTGGTAAATTGACTTTTGGCAACATCATCTCTGGTCCCCAGAGGGCCTCTGCAATGTAGGGCAGAGTTGAGGGATTCTTGAGGTGTATTCCGATATAGGTGGAAGCTCAAAAGGCCCCCCTTGGTCTCCATAACCCCCTCTTTCCCAGATAAGTGGGCTTAGGGGCCTCCAGCCCAGGCCAGCCTAGGTGGATAGAGCCCCAGCCTCGCTGCTCACTCGTGGCACTTGCAGCTGGGGAGGAAGCCATGGGATAGGAGACCACAGGGTCTTCTGGGGCAAGGGAATGGGGCAGAAGGCCAAGGATAAGACGTTAATTCTCTCTAGGGCCCCGTTTCTAGACGCTCCAGCTTTTCGAATGGGGTTAGAGGGTCTTTTGGAGCCTGAGTCCTGGATTCTGACCCCATGGGGCTCTGTGACCTTGAGGATGTCATTGAGAACATCAGGTCCTCAGTTATTGTCCCACCTGCCAAATGAGAGGGTCATAGAGGAGGCCAGAGGTTTTCCTCATTCCCAGCTTCCCTCCATTTCAACCCGACTGGCTCCTAGCTCATCTTTTTTTATGCTCTGGGGCTCTGAATAAAATGCCATTTGGAAGAAAGAAAAGATGGCTCCACAGCAAAATATATTTTGTTAGATCACTGAAGTTGATCTGCCAGGCTAAAATTCCTTCCAAGTGAAACTGGAGCCCTGCATTCTGTTCTAGAAACCTTTTCAGGTGAAATAGGTTGGGCCAGACCCAGGTAGGAGAGCAGCCTCCCTCCCCTGCCACCTCCCCCCATGGAGCCATTCGGCCCTCTTCTGCAGGGGGCGACCTCTCCCTTATCATTTGCCCTCCCTACTGGCCCCCAGCGGGGCCTCCTGTTGTTGTCTTTGTGGCTATTTTTGAAGGTAACAGGCAGGCTGCCACTTCTCACTGTAAAAGAAGAAGCTGCAGCAGACAGGCTTCAGGACAAAACTGACATTGCTAATAGGTGGCCACTGGTCAAAACCGAAGAGTGCTTTGCCTCTTGTTAGCTTTTGTTTTGCATTGTCTTTTCCATATTTCCCTCAGTACAGGACCTGGGCCTGTCTGCCAAGTGGACAAAGCAGCAGTTAATTCGCCTGTGTTTGGGGCTGGCCTTCCACTCTGGAACCTAATGGTCCCACCTTTAGGAGGCTCCTTGCCAAAGGCCACAGGCCAAAAAAGCCAGAAGTCCTGTCCTAGGAGGCTAGGAAGAAAATCTCAAGGGAAGTCCACTGGCTTGGCTGGGGTTACAGACTACCTCTTCCTTGGCTCTTTTGCCAGAAACCTTGCTTATCAGAGCAGAGAAATGTTTCCACAGATGTTCAACATCCTGCTTAGAAACCCATTGGGCAGCTTTTCCCGGCCTAGGTATTTCTAAGTAAGTATGGAAAAGGAAACACACTGGGCCAGATTTTAGCCTCGCATGACTGGTTAACTTTGCAGAGGAAGGCAGGCGCAAGAGAATTGGTAGAACCTCAGCCCCTTCTCCTGAGCTCTTGGGCCATATCATCAGGACCCTGTTGTGCTGTTTGTCAGCCACTTGGAGAGAAGTCCATGAAGGCAGAGCGAAAGCAGTGAGTAGGGTGCACACAGGTGGTTCAGTGGTAGAAAGCTCGCCTTCCATGCAGGAGACCCAGTTTCAATTCCCAGACCATGCACAAAAGAAAAAAACAAACAGTGAGGAAATGGTGGCCCAGCAGGGCCTTCTGTGAGGACTGAGAATGTACCATGGGAGCGCTAGTTCAGAGTCTTCTCCTCTTGTCTTCTCAGATGCGCTGGCTCCCTCCCTCAGAGGCTACTTCTCAGGGCTGGAAGTCCCGCCAGTTCTGCTGAATACTATGTAAGTACCTGCTTTCAGTAAGAAGTGTGCAAAGCACCTCACACGTGCCCGGTACAGAGGAGGGATCAGGAAACAGCAGCCCCATCCCTGCTCTCAGCAACACACGCCTGTGCGTCCTTTGTTGCCCACCTTTGCTAAACTCACTTGAACGCTCACCTGCATGAGGCATCTCTTCTCTTCCAAGAGGTTTTCACCTGGGGTTAGTGGGAGGAGAGGGCTGTGGGATGCTCCTCTGTTGGAGCCTAACTTAAGAAGTGGATTCCTGGCCTTCCCACTTCCTAAAGAGCCGTTAGTGCTAGTTTCCGTAGAACAGGTGTCAGAAAACCTCATTACAGAATTGCGGTTCACCTGCTGCCAGCATTAAACAAAAACCTTCCCAAGTTACAGACGTACGTCTTCTACTGATTTACTTAGCGGTTTATTACGGGAGCTAGTGACTTATCAGAATGACCTCTTACCTTCCCTGCATGCATGTCCGAAGTTCACAGACATAGTGCTGTGTACATAGTGCTGTTTCCAGTAGGCTTCCCTGAGATTTTCACCTTGAGGCAAACGATATCCTAAATGGGCACAGTTCAGTTGAGCCCATTAGGCCTAAACTTGCTTCGGACAACTGCCAAGTGATTTTTTTTTCCTATATATATAGAAATTTGACTGAAGATCTGTTAGGTACAGGCCCCATTATTCTGCACTCTCATTTGGGATGTGGATTTGAGGAGTTTGTCATTTATATGTTACAGTTCTACAATCAACTTTCTCTTGTCATTGTTCCTTCACAAAACAGGACGGAAAATGAGAATAGGGAGGGACTGGCCCTTCAGTTTGGTAGAAACTCCTAAAGAGGTCGTAGATGGCTGCTGTGCATGTGTACCTGAGGCTAAGGCTGCAGTCCTGGGCCTTTCCTTGGAGAGCCGAATTCTCGGATAAAATCACTCCCAAATAAAACTATTCTTTTTCCTCTTTCAACTGTTTATGCAGTGCCCTGCCTACTCTTAAATAATTTGAGGCCTTGGAAACTCTTGGAGAGGCTGGTCACTTCGTGGTAAAACTGGGCCCTGGTTGACTTGGCTCCATTGTAAATGGCAAAATGTTCCAGAACATTCATGGGGCAAAGATCACAGAAATGGACAGATGCTGGGAGCCAGCCTTATATGGCCGGGGGCCTCTTAGTGAGGAAGGAGAGCACTGGGGAGGGTTTTTGGAGAGTCCTGGGTTTTGTTTTCCATAAGCAAGTTGTCCTGAGGACCTGAAGTCTCTGAAGGTGGGGCCTGCTAGCCGTGGGCTCCATTGCTGAACTCTCACCGCTGTACGATCCTGGCACTGCCAGTTGCGCCCCAGTTCTTGGTCAGAAGGAGAGTTTGTTCTCAAAGGAAGGGCCCAGCCAAGCAGCAGAAAAATTAGTGATGGGTATCAGAGTGTCAGAAATGCCACAAAAGGGCGACTGCCGTAGCTCAGCAGGCAGAGCTCCGACCTGCCGTGCTGGAGGTCTGGAGTTCAATCCCTGGTGCCTCCTGCCCATATGCAAAAAATTAAAAAAAAAAAAATGCCACAAAAGATGATCAGGATTTTCTCCCTGGTGCTGGTAATAAGCAGCAAGTTGAAGGAAAGCATTTCTGTGCTTTAAGACATCAGCTTCAATAAATTGGAATTGTACCTATTCTTCCCCTAACCCAACATTCTCCTGAGTGTGGCCCAAAGAGCCCTTGTCCTCAGGGATCATCTTGGCCAGATGATCCAAACATTTCCAAGGCCACACAGACTGATCTAGATTTCCTTGGCATAAGATTCTCAGAACTTTTTTTTTTAATACAAAAATCCACCAAATTAACGCAAACATTCCCATTTTGATCATTCCATTCTACACATATAATCAGTAATTCACAATATCATCACATAATTGCATATTCATCATCATGATCATTTCTTAGAACATTTGCATCAATTCAGAAAAAGAAATAAAAAGACAACAGAGAAAGAAGATTCTCAGAACTTTCAATACAACTCAGGTATCATGAATCTCAAAGGGGAGGGAGATATAGTATGCGATATTTCTCAAACTTATTTAAGACCAGGGAACCCTTTTTTCATAGAATATCTGGAGATACTAATATTTTACATAAAGCAGACTTGAAGGGAAAAGTGCCCTCATCCCTTACCTGGGAGTTTATCGAAACCAGTAGCTTCCATGAATAGATCCTTGGACCTGTAGTGGTTTTGTAGTGTTTTTTCACTCTTTGATGATGTGGAAAATATAGTACAGGACAGTGTAGTAGGTTCTTCCCTTACAGCTACTTGTATTTATCCTTTATTCTGAAGTTGTGTTCTTTATGTGTGTGAGTGCATCACGTATTCAAGTGCCTTTCTTAATCGAAATGCAGTGTTCGTAGATGGCAATTATATTTTAACTCTCCTTAGAAAAAATAAATAGCAGCCCATTGTAGACAACCAGAGTGTCCTTTAAAAATACGTTACTATTTTGAGAAATCTAAAAATTTGGTTTTTAAGGGAGACTTGACTTTGCTTTTCTCACCCTGAAAATACCATTTTTAAGGTTTGAGGGGTGTCTAGAGTTTAAGTCCAGGATTTCTCAACTCCATGCTCTTTATCCATCTGCCTTTAGTTGATTTTGAAACTTAAACCCCATATCCTCCTAGCCCTCAGTTCTTCTTGCAGAAAAGCCTGAATCATTGAGTAGCCTTAGAGCCTCTCTCCATTTTGGTGGTGACACTGGTCCAGTACTTCCTGTCGCTTGACTCCTGAAGTCAACCGTCACACTGACCCTGCTTTGGCACCTCTTCCATGACAGCATATTTATCTATTAATTTTCAGAGGCTAGCAGGGAATTCAGTTGGAAGTGTCTAGGATGCAGTAACAGGAATTTCTAAAGCTCAGGAAAGAAAGAATTCGTGGCTTGAAATGTGGATCTGGAATTCAACATAAGCTGATAGTTGAGGAAGTTAATGAGAACTTCCAAGGAAGATGCTGGGAGAGAGGTGAGCACAAAGCCTCGAGGCCCACCCAGGTGGAAGGAGTCGGCCGAGGAAGGATGTGGAGAGTGAAGACTGAGCAGGAAAGTGAGCAGGTGAGTCATGAAGCCCAGGAAGAAGTGTCGAATTCTCTGTCAACAGTGTCACCTGCTGTAGGAAAGTTAAGGACGATGAAGAGAATACCTTCCAATTTGACAATTTCAGTTGGCAGAGAAGATGGCAAAGGAAGGTGGTAGGGCCGAAGAAAATTTGGTTATTTTTTTTAAGCATTTGAAAAGGCCAAAATAAGGGAGCCATCATGAAGCAGCTGGGTGGGTTCCGGAAAGGTCCTGGGCTTCTTTGGTACCAGCTCACCTAATTTGTTCCCGATCCTCTTTCTCCACAACTGTACTTCACCAGGATCCCTGCCAGCCAGGGAGCTAAATGCAGCAGTGGCTACCAGGCCCCGCAGTTGTTCCCCTTTGGAGGCACAGCTTGTAAAGTACTGCACATGCTGAGTAAAGAAATGTCATGTGCCCTGTGCAGGAATCATTTTTTCTGACCAAAACTTGAGTGGTAGCCAGACTCCCGTCCTCAGGGGCAGGAGAGGGCACGGGTAAGGGCACCCGGTACCGCTACCCTGGGGGTCGGGAGGCCAGTCTCCCCTCCCAACCAGAAATGAAACCAGCTGTGAATCTAGTACTCAGACTGCCTCTAGGCTCTTGGATCGATTCCTTCCCAAGACAGCTAATAACCCAAGCTATGTCATCCTGCGGAAATGTAAATTAGAGCTGGAAGCAGTGGCACTGGTGAGCTAATTTAAACACTTAGAAACGAGAGGCCAGATGAAGGGAAGGGTGCCACCAAGGGCGCCACTCACCCGCCTGGCCCTCCTCCAGCAGGGGAGGGGTCTTCTCCCACCCCCCTTGGCGTTTTACTTGCATGGGGAAGACGGCGATGGAGCAGGAGAGGCGCGGCAGGAGCAGCATCTGGCACCCAGCGTAATGGGTGCGTGCAGAGGGCCGTCACCTCTGACGGCTGCATCTTCCCAAATCTCGCTCTCCCAAAGGTCTGTCAAGGGTTTTTAATTTATCCACCTTGACCTCCTGTTGCCAAAGTCTAATCGGTAGCTAGTTAGACTAGAAACACAAAGAAGCCCTTTATTCTTGCAATAAACATTAATCACGCATCTGCTGAATGCTATGTATAAAAATGTGGGGGAAAAAAAAAACAATACAGACCTGTGCCCCTTGGGAGCTTCAGCTCTGATGGGAGACAGTCAGGGACACACCTGGGGTAGGAGAAGGGAGACAGCTTGTGCAGGATCCCCGAGGTAAGGTAACGAGATCCCCAAGGTAAGGTAACGAGATGTCAACAGCCTTGGAGGCACGCTTGAAGATAGGATGCCTGTGCTGCATGTAAGCATGCACGCGTGTTTATTGGTGTCACTGGTGATACAACACTGGTGGTCCTACATCAGAAGAGCAGTGGGGCCGATGCAACGGTGGCTCAGTGGTAGAATTCTTCCCTGCCGGGCGGGAGACCCAGGTTCAATTCCTTGACCCTGAACTTCCAGGGAGAAAAAAAAACCTCCTATAAAAATAAAAGAAAATTTTAAAAAATAAAAAAATGAATTGTCAGGTGTGGCCCACTGAATCAGATGGGCTTAAATCCAGATTACTGGAGCCCTGTATAAGCAGAGTGAAATTAAGACACAAAGAGAGAAAGCTATGGGAAGAAGCTTGTTCTAGTTTGCAAGCTGCCGGCATGCAGTATACCAGAAACGGAATGGCTTTTAAAAAGGGGAATGTAATGAGTTGCTAGTTTACAGTTCTAAGACCGAGAAAATGTCCCAATTAAAGCAAGCCTATAGAAATGTCCAATCTGAGGCATCCAGGGAAAGATACCTTGGTTCAAGAAGGCTGATGAAGTTCAGGTTTCTCTCTCAAGTGGAAGGGCACATGGTGAACAGTCAGGGTTTCTCTCTCAGCTGGGAAGGCACATGGCAAATATAGCATCATCTGCTAGCTTTCTCTCCGGCCTTCTGTTTCATGAAGCTCCCTGGGAGGCATTTTCCTTCTTCATCTCCAAAGGTCCCTAGCTGGTAGACTCTACATCTCATGGCTACATCATTCTGCTCTCTCTGAATCTCCTCATTCTCCAAAATGTTTCCTCTTATATAGGACTCCAGTAAACCAATCAAGACCCACCCAAGTGGGTGGAGACATGCCGTCACCCAATCCAGTTTAACGGCCACTCTTGACTAAATCACATCATCCAGGGAGATGATCTGATTACAGTTTCAAACATAGAGTATTGAATAGGGACTACTCCACCTTTATGAAATGGGATTTTGATCAAAACATAGCTTTTCTAGGGTGCATACTTCCTTTCAAACCAACACAAAGCTGGAGGTCAGTAGTATCCGAAAGAGAAAGCTGACGCCACCATGTGCATCAGCCAGTACCCAAGGATTGCCAGCAGCCAGCCCCAGAATGCCATCATCTGCACGGAGAAAGCATCACATTCTGACGCCTTGGTTTTAGACTTCTAGCCTCAAAACTATGATGATACAGTAACTGTGCTTTTCTTTCTTTTTTTTCTTTTTAATTGAGAAATCTTCACAATTTCTCCACATATGGCGTACAATCAGTGGCTCACAATATCATCACATACATGGCGTACAATCAGTGGCTCACAATATCATCACATAGTTGTGTATTCATCACCATGATCATTTTTAGAACATTTGCATCACTCCGGAAAAAGAAATAAAAAGAAAAAGTTCATACATCCCATGCCCCATACCCCTTCCTTTCATTGACCACTAGTATTTCCATCTACCCAATTTATTTTATCCTTTGTCCTATTATTTATTCATTTTTTATCCATATCTTTTAACTCATCTGTCCATCCCCTAGACAAAAGAAGCATCATACATAAGGTTTTCACAATCACACAGCCACATTGTAAAGCTATATTGCTACACAGTCATCTTCAAGAATCAAGGCTACTGGAACACAGCTCAACAGTTTCAGGTACCTCCCTCCAGCCACTCCAATACATCATAAACTAAAAAGGGATATCTATATAATGCATAAGAATAACCTCCAGGATAACCTCACGACTCTGTTTGAAATTTTTCAGCCACTGAAAATTTATTTTGTCTCATTTCCCTCTTCTCCCTTTTGGTCAAGAAGGCTTTCTCAATCCCATGATGCCGAGTCCCAACTCATCCTGGGATTTCCATCCCACATTGCCAGGGAGGTTTACACCCCTGGGAGTCACACCCCATGTAAGGGGTGGGGTTCACCAGTGAGTTCACCTGCCGAGTTGGCTTAGAGAGGCCACATCTGAGCAACAAAAGAAGTTCTCTGCAAAGGTTAAAATAAATTGAAATACTAGTGGTCAATGAGAGGGAGGGGGAAGGGTATGGCAGGTATGAGTTTTTTCTTTTTCCTTTCTTTTGCTGGAGAGATGCAAATGTTCAAAAAAATGATCACGGTGATGAATACACAACTATGTGATGAAAAACAAAAAAGAGGTTCTCTGGATGACTCTTAGGCATAATTATAAGTAGGCTTAGCTTCTCCTTTGCAGAAATAAGAGTAACTATGCTTTGGGACTAGGGACCTCACCCAGAGAGCAGCTTGTGGATAAAGCCCCACTTCCTGGAACAAGGGCTAGTGCCCAAGAGGAATCTGGTCATCCATCCGTGTGGATTTTTTTTTAATGCTGGGCAAATGCAACCTTGGCCGGGCAGCCCCAGGCATCTGTACAGTCTCCTGCTGCAGGTGCCCCCTTGCTGGGTGGAGAGGGTGCTGAGAGAAGTTTGGTGAGCTGATAAGCTTCACACGCAGAGATGAATGTTTATTTTTCCTGTCCTCAAATAACCTAACTTTTTCTAGATTAAGAACCTTGTCTGTTCCATCTTTTTTCATGTTTATACAGTTGAGATTCTGGCAAAAACAGTTTTGTTTGTATTTCTGCAAAGGGGCATGTCCCCAGAAGGCAGTCATTCCTTTAGCCTCAATCATTTGCGAGGTGGTTTCAGTTTAGGTTCCGGTCCCTCGGCTGAAGCCCGGTGGGGACAGCTCCAGGGAGCCCCTGTGCTCTCCCTCTGTCCCTGGCACTGGCCAGACCTGAGAATGTCCATCGAGCTCTCAGAGGGATCCAGCAGGACGTTAGTTATGCATTCGGGTTCACAAAGCCCCCTCATGCCAGAAACAGCCTCTGTCTGCAGGAAGGAAAACAATGCTGACCGGGGCTAAAAATCTGAGAAATCCTAGGAGGGAATTGGGCCAGTGGCACCCACGCACACAGAATTGGGGCCTCCTTCCTCATAACCAGGAATTCTCGTGGAAAGCAGCTGGCTCCGAAGCAGGCTTATTTGATGGATCCCGGCCCCTTTGGAAGGCATATTTCAGAGCCTAGCGACCAGCAAGAGATGTTTCACCACTGGGCTTCCTTTCGACTTTTGTTCTCCTGTAGGTGCTTGTTAGTGAAGCTTAGCTCATTGGTGCACACGGCAGCACAGGACACCCCTGGAGAATTGTCTTGTGCCCTTTGCTAACTCACATTGTCCCGTGGTCTGAGGCAGCTGCTGGAGTTGGTTAGGATTCAGGATCATCTTCTATTCGGAGATGTCAGAGCCTGTGCCTTCCCTGGTCCGAACATCTAATCTTCAAGAGACCTGTGTGCACAGGCCCTGCCTCTCTGCCCTCGGGGTGGCTCCTGAGGATGCCCCTGCAGGAAAATACCAGGCTGGATAGAGCAGCACATTCCCCCAGCACCCTCCCCTGTGTCCTGGAGCCAGGAAGTCCCTGTGAGCCACATTCCCCTGTGAAATGCTTTGCCCCCCCCCCCTCCTCCACCAAGTCCAGAGTTTGGTTTTCTGGCTGAGGACTTTTCCTGCCCATAATGCAAGGTCTTTCCCAGGAGGCAGTAAGTCTTCTGCTCTCTGTGCTCAGGAGCTCCGTGAGCAGGCAGCTCCTCCAGCAGGGCCCGGCCAGGGGTGGAACTGCCCACACAGCTCTAACAGGCCCTCTCTCTCTCTGTCTCCACCCCAGGTTCCAGGTGTGTGATGGTGGCTGCAATCTGTCTTGTGGGTATTAATGCAATCTTCACCGGTGGCTACTGCTCTCGAGCCGTTCTGCAAAACTGGAGCGCACTGGTGAGTTCCAGAGTCAGGGGCTGGACAAGCCCTCCAGAGGGGCAGCGTGCCCTGGCTGGGGCTGCCAGTGTGGACCAGTGCTGCTCAGACCGTGCTGAGGACTGGCCCCCAGCATCTCCCGGGAAGCCCAGGCCTGGGCCGAGCTGTTGGGGTGGCTGAGCCCACTGCAGGGGCTTCCTCTGTGCGCCTTGGACTGGGACGCCCCAGCAGAGCATTCGGAGGTCTGGGGGTGAGGTGCCACCCTCCCCGGTCCCTGGGGCAGCCCAGCCTGCCTTGGATGGGGCACCGCAGCCTTCCTAGGTGCCGCTAACTCCCAGTTCTCCAGGAGCTGCAGGGGACGACATGTCCCCACCGGAGGGGAATTTCACAGATTAAATGAAGTGTCTTGCTTCAAAAAGCCCCTAAACCATATGGAAAATCAAGCAGTTTGGGTGGAAATCTTTTTCAGCTGTGGGGCGTCTAATCCCTCTGTCGTATTAGTCCAATTACACCGGACATAACGCAGACCTCTTTTGAGTCGCTTCCGAAATGGCTCATCACCCTTGGACGAAGCCTAGTTAGGGAGGTTTCTCATTGAATTCCTCCAGCGTGCTGGGCTCATGGCCATCTCTTCAGTCCACTTCAGCTGTCACTTCTCAGTCTGGTGGCAGACACACACACACACACACCCGTGGGTCCAGTTTCCATGCAGGAGCGGGGCGGCCTCAGAGACCCCCTCGGGGCGCCGAGAGGCTCCCAGGTCTCGGGAAAGCTCTGCCTGCAGCAGCAGGAGCACCCCGGGCAGGCCCACGGCCACTTCTGCCTCGGCCCAAATAAGGTGGCAAGTTTCATCCCTCGGAGAAAGGCGCATAAAGAAAAGATGAGTCAGAAAGGAGGGCACAGATGCCTGCTAAGGACAGGGAGCCGAGCCAGCCTGGCCCAGGAGGTCAGTAATGCATTTTGGGGGACTTAAGACATTTCACGCTTGGATGGCCCGCACAGATCACAGCCCAAGGCACTCGCATCCAGCCCTGAGCAGAGAGAGACGGATAAAACCCACCCGTGCAATTTTGGGAAACTACTTGGCCATGGTTTTTAAAATGCAACGAATCAACCAAATATCAGTAATTCAGGACACGTGGGGCTGAGGCCAGCCAAGGAAGCTGGGGCGGCTGGTGGTGATGCCAGGACAGAGCAGAGGAGGGGCCTGGGGTGAGGGTGGTGAGCACAGAGAAGAAGTGGAGGGAAGAGGGCCGGGTGGTCCTGGGTGGGCAGGTGCCCCAGACATACCCGAGGGAGTGGGGTGCAGGCCAGCACAGCCCTAGGTGGGAGGAGGGCGTGTCTGGGGCCTGGAGGCCCTGACCAGCTAGTGCAAGACCTAGCTGCACTCAGGCCACCTGCAGGCCAAAGGAGAAGCCTCTTCCCAGTCTCCCACCGAAGGGCAGGTAGGCCTGGGGCTGGGGGGACGGAGGATCCCTGCCCAGAGCAGAACTTTCTTTGGGCCCAGGTGGAACAGGCACCCTGCGTGGAGCTGGCTCTGGCTGGCAGGGGGCCCAGGCATGGGCAGGGTGCCCCGGCCGGCCCCCAGCACTCTTTGTAGCAGGGACTCTTCTAAAGAAGACTCTTTCCCTCCAGGTTCTGTAGCCCATGAAACTTTTAAAGGTTAGCACATTGTTTCAGTTTGCTAAAGCTGCTCCAATGCAATACATCAGAAATGGAATGGATTTTATAAAGGGAATTTATTTCCTTTATAAGACTTGACTCATTTATCCCTGTCCCTGTCAGGTACTGTCACAGTCTCTCTCTGTTACCTACCTCGGAAGGCTGGAGATTTAAGTCACAGCACAGAGCCTGAGCCAGGACCTTTCCAGGCCTGCTCCAGAGTCTCTGCCTTCAACTATTTAACCTACATCTGCTTTTAAAGTGATAGTTACTTCCCCATTTGGGGGTTACAAATGCCTGTCTCTCTTTACAAAACACAAGCTTTTAAAACTTTTTTCCTTATTGATGCAAATACCATTTGCTCATTGAAGAAGGTACAGATGCAAAGAAGAAAATAAAAGATGCTAGTAATCCAGCCGTCCAAAGATAATCAGTTAGCAATTTGGGCTTCTAGTCCTTTTCTTTGCCTGCTTTTATGATGAGGTTTTCTGTGAGTATAATCATCTTCATAGGTCTCTCTTTGGGGAAAACAATAAAATGTAAAGTAACATTGAACTGCCAAAACAAAAAACAAAAAACCACAGGGATTTATTAAGGTACAAGTTACAATTCTCAGGCTGTGAAAATGTCCAAATTAAGGTACCAACCGGAGGATACTTCTCGGAGGAGAGGCAGCATCCGGTTCCTCTGTCACACGGGGGCATGTGTCTGCTGCCCTTCTCTCCTCTGTTGGTTTCAAAATGGCTCTCTCAGCTCCTGTGGGCCTTCGGGCTTCTGCCAGGGGAGCTTTCTTTCTGCATCTCCAAAACGTTTACGTCTAGGTATCTGCTCTTGCTTTTTTTTTGAGAAGTTTTAGATTTATTGAAAGATCAAGCAGAAAATACAGAGTTGCCAGATACCCAGACTCTCATACAGATAGTTGTTCTTATTAACATTTTGCATTAATGTGGTACCTTTGTAACAATTCATAAGACCATATTATTATGATTTGTATCTGCTTTTTTAAGGACTCCAGTAAACTAATTAACACCCACCTTGAATGAGTTTTATTTCCATCTCTATGGAAGTAATCTAATCAAAAGGTCATACCCACAATTGGGTGGGTCACATCTCCAGTGGAAACAACCTAATCAAAAGATCCCACCCCATAATAGGTCTGCCTTCCGACAGGATTGGATTAGGATTAAAAGGACATGGCTTTTCCGGGGTACCTAACAGTTTCAAACCAGCACAAAAATGTTTTTATTACAAACTAAAACTGGCACTTGATTAAAAAAAAAACAAAACTCATGCCGACAGGTATAAAATGAAAACTGAAACACTCTTATTCACACTCTTTGTCATATAATGTTCCATGTTTATCTGCAATCAGTTGGAAGAATATTCCTTATGGAACGTTGGGTTAAAATGGATAAATATTAGAGGGTTAAAGACTTAAGGAAGAAAATATTAATAATTAGGTCAAGTACAGGTACATGGATAGGACGCAGATATAGAGAAATACAGAAAATTCTTTCCTTTTGTTGGGGGGAAAAGCTCATCAGGCACTACCCTCCTTTGTCTTCAATTTGGGGTTGCAACCTACCCAAGATGAGAAGATTTTATATATTTACTTCCATCCCTTGCCTACCCATCACATGCATGCTGTGAGTGACCCCTTCCAGGAAAGGCTCTGAAGGAGAACTTGATTTTGCTTCTTAAATGAAGTTGGGCCCTCCCCCCACCAGCCCCCTCCCCACATGGTGCGCTGTGTTCCCGGATGTCTTCGGATTCTGCTTAAAATGTCCTTGTTAATACATTCCAAGGTTTGAACTCCATTCCTAGTTGAACCTCTTCCTTGTTTACTGGGACTGAAATAGCCACACAGTGACCTTCTGTTCGGTCTGGGAACATCTGTGGCAATGCGAATGCATTCTTTTCCCATGTGAGGATCACATTGCCATGGCATAGCTCTGGAAAGGCTCAGAGACCATAGGCTCTCACCTCCCTCTTCTCTCTTCCCTCATCTCTTTCAGGTTCTTTGTTTTACTTCAAAAGATCAGACTTTCCAACCAGCAAGAAGTGACCAGACCCTTGCAACTTTCTTCTTGCTCAGGGGTTCAGGGTATTATGAAGTTGGGAGAAAGTGGCCTATCCTCCAGGAAAGCTGAGGTGCCTTTGTGTGCCCCCAAAGGTGTTGGCTTCCTGCTAGAGGGCCCCTTGTGGCCAGTGCTGCCCATTGAGCTGTTCGCGGCAGTTCAGACCAGTGGGCAGAGTCCTGGGTGGGTCCTTGGACACAGTCTTGGGACCCCATCTCATCAGTGGCCCATCACTTCCAGTTTCCCTTACACTGAAGTGTCATGGAGGTGATTGCATTTTTGCTGTACGCAAGTGACCATGTCTGGGGTTGAGGAAGGAGAAGCTCTTCTTAGAAAGGAAAATAACAATCCAAAGTAATCCTTGCTAAAACTGAAAAAGTGGCCTGGCCAAGGAGATAGGAGAGGTTTGAAGGAGTGGAGCTTGCGTGGAGGATGGATTGTATATGCCGAGGGGGCTTCGAACAGAAGGGAGGAAGTAAGAATAGACATGGCATGTGCTTCTTGAAGGCAGATCAGGACCAAGCTTTGGGGCACCTTGGAGCATGTGTTAGAGGTTTGGGATGTGGGGAGCCATGGGAGTCATTGGAGAGATTTGGCAGGGCCAGGAGTTCGGTAGTCATAGCCATCTTGCTGCTCAAAGCAGGATGGATGAAGAGTCAAAGTGAAGGCACCAAACCCTAGATGGCGATGGTGGAAGTAGCAGAGTGAGCCAAGAGATCAGGGCTCTTTGTTATAAGGCAATGTGATGGAAGCCTACATTTAGACATGCTGACCTTACCAGAAGGCCCAGGAGAAACTCAATGGTTAGGGGAGATGGAAAGGAACTGTCCAGGAATTGACTGCAGGATCCGAAAGAGGTCAGGGTTCCCAATGTGCATTTGCCCAAAGACTCTTGCTGAACTCTCCAGGGAATAAAGCAGAAGAGGGGCAGCCAGGTCCTCACCAAGGCCAGCTGAGAATAGTGCCCACCCACGACCGGGGGCTTCTATGAAGGAGCCATCACACGTGGCAGTTTTCCCCAGGCCTGGATGTGTAGTCCCTTCTTTCTTGCAGATCCTGAGAGCAGGGTGGCTATGTCACCACAGCCAGCTGGGCTTGCTTTCCCAGTGTGGCACTGGGGGCCCAGAACGGGCTGTTGGAGGTCCTTCAGCAGTGCACAGGCCCTCCAGGCTCCCAGAGCCCAGGGGCTGCCGGGCGCCATCCCCTGAGAACTGGTCCACAGGAGGGACAGCCAGCGACTGGCTACTGTTCTTCAGAAATGGTTTCCTGGAACCAACACACGCAGCTTGAGCTGCTGGCCTGTGGTCAAGTTTGGAATGATCCTGCCGGCCTGACAAGCTGAGAGCATCGGAGGAGGAAGCAGATACTGTGAGGCAGCTTTGCTCTCCTGTTGACATACAGTCATGGGGGTGTGGGCAGGAGTGGGGGGTCATCTCCCCTTTACATTGTCTCCTTGGAGACCAGCATGCTTGAGGGTAGGCTGCTTTGGCAGTTAGTGGGAGAAGATGTGGCACCAGTGAAGAAGTGAAACAGGCAAGGGAAGGTCATGGCACATGAGGAAGCTTCAGTTCCCTACTCCCCCGCCCCCCGCCAAAGCCCTCCGCACCCCTGATCCCCATGAACAGAGGTGCCCACAGATGCCCAAGTGTACTGTACACCTCTGAGTGGGGGATCCCTGAGCCCCACCCTCTTCCGAGTAGGCATCAGGGTATAGCAGAAGAGAAGGGTCCTTCTGCTGGCCCTGCCACCCAGCACGAGGCACGCACTTCCCGTTCTCTCCCAGCCCACTGAGCAGCAGGACACATGGCCGAACGTGGTATGAGAGCCTCCTGCCCCATGCTGCTGTCATCCTTTAATGATGAGCATTTAGCAGGTGAGGGCTGACCCCCCACCATGTGCTGGGCATGGGAGGGGGGTGCAAGTGGATCCAAAAAGTCCATTTTAATGAAGAGTTTACTATGGCCTTGCTCACTCCTGGTAGACAAATCCTCCTATTTCAGAGACTTTAGCTGAGAATGTAAAGGGAGAAGGAAGGGCTGGGGAGAGGATCGTAACTTAATGTTTGAGGTTCCGTATCTATGTGTCAGGGCTTCATAGAGCTAAAGCCAAGAGCTAAAGTTCTCTTTGATTTGGCCTCTTTCTAAAATAAGCCTAAGTTAAATTGGTGTGATAGGACTAATTTAATATTTTAACCACAACCTGAAGAGGGAGATAAGAGGTGTATTACTATAACATCACAGATGAGGTTCTCTGGGTGTCCAGAGAAATTAAGGGAGTTTTCCCAGGGTCCATTTAATATGTGGTAATTATATTGGGCCTTCTGACTTGGGACCTGTTATTATTTCTACTGTTTGTATAGTTACACAAACTCTAGGATATGAAAACGATACACTGGGCCAAACTATTTCTCTAAGCGAAAGTCTAGTATATGCTGATCTTTTGCTGCATGTCTCTTTTGTACAACAACAAATAGATGTGAACCTGACAGATTACAGATGGCAAGGAAACAAGAGGCTTGAGAATTGGGGAGAAGGTAAAATGACTTACAATAATAGCAGAGGTTTTACAGTGCAAATCAGTAAACCCAG
Source organism: Myrmecophaga tridactyla (assembly GCA_004026745.1). Classification (NCBI taxonomy): domain Eukaryota; kingdom Metazoa; phylum Chordata; class Mammalia; order Pilosa; family Myrmecophagidae; genus Myrmecophaga; species Myrmecophaga tridactyla. Next base: position 16,505 of record PVIY010020034.1, on the reverse strand, counting down.
CATAATTGACCTGGGAAGTTTTTTCAGAAAACCCGTGGGTGCAGGGTGGGACTCTGCAGTGGGCATCAGAAAGTCCTCGGTGGTTGCTCAAAGGCCCTTTTCAGCAGCAAAGCAAAACAAACATATGAGTGTTTCTTTGCAACTTCAGGGGAGGGAGATATTGAAGTTTCTGGAAAGTAAGTGATTATTAAATGGAAATTAGTTACCCATGTATCTAACTAATTAAGGTGAGACCACTGATAGTCTTGTGATTGTCTTAGGTTGCCAGGTTACTATGACAAATACCACACAATGTGCAGGCTTAAACGGGAATTTATTGGCTCGTGGATTTGAGGCTAAACGAAGTCCAAGATCAAGATCAAGATGTTGGCCAGGCTTGTTTTCTCCCTGAAGACGACAGCACGAGGCTGGCTGCCATCAGTCCTTTGGGTTCCTTGACTTTCTTGGCTTGTGGTGGTGACCTCTCCTTTTTCAATTCTGTGACTTCTGGGTTCTCACTATAACCTGGATTAAGGCCCATTCTACTTTGGGGGGGCCTAGTTACAGTAAGTTCCACACCGATAGGGTGGCTATTGGGGTACGTAATTCAAACCACCCCACTGGTCTTTTTTTTGAAGGGTCAATAAATCTGTTCTACACACACACACCTCTCTAGGGAATCACCAATGAATTTTACCATGTTTCGCAGCTGTGGATTCTCCTATGATGGGCATGTCCGAAACAAAGCATGTCCACCCAGGAGGAAGTGCCTTGCCTGGTTTTGAGAGTTGCTCTCCTAACGTGGTGTCTTTCTGTTTCAGGCTTGAAAAAAACCTTGCCCAGTTTTGATCCCTTCAAGACTTTGCCACAGCCTCTATCACACATCTGTTTTCCTCGAAGAAAAAAATATATATAATAAAAATGTTTTACTCTTTTACACTGTATAATTGTAAGAAATAGTGTGTTGTTTGTGAGCGCATGGTTTGATAAACATTTCTGTACAGTTTGAAGATATTTTCAAACAAAACATAAAGGAAGTCAACAATAAAACTCAGAGAGTTGAGTATTTTAATATCAAACATTTTAAGTATGACAGGATGGATGATCTTAAACTGGGTTGGATCACAGGTTTTATGCTTGACCTTTGAATGCTTTTAAGGAAAAATATCTATTTTTTTTCCCTCCTAAATAAGCTGCATGTTTGAGGCATGTTTTTAAATATTATCAAGATTTCCAGAATTGTATTGTGACTGTATAGAAATCTGTTTCTCTGGCTCAAGCCCAGGATAAGTTTTAAAACATGGTGCACATGTTAGAAACCAAACCAATCTGCAGGATTGGGTTTATAATCCCAGTTCTAATAGCATATCCCTGCAAGACAATCAAAAAGCCTACAGAAGCTTCTTACATAGCGGCAAAGAGAACTTGCAATGGCACAAATTCCTGATCGGAGGAGGCGCGCCCTTAGAAAGCCCTGGCAACTCCAGATGGGACTGTGCCAAACTGTGTGCCAAGTGCTGGTTTTTGTGGTTTGATTATTTTTATCATTTATACTAGCACGTTCTTGTGTGTTTGTAACCCACTTGATGCATAATTCACATTCCTTAAGCCATCCTCTCCCCTACCTCCAGTGGAAGTGAAGAGTCTATTTCACTGATAAGGAGAAACCTTGGCTTGGGAGGCCAGCTCTGCCTTAGAAGAGCTGGCTGAGCCCACCCATGCCTCTCCACCCACCTGACCGCCGTGGGCAGCTCATATTTCCCCAGTGATTTTGCAAATATCACTTGGGCTGGGCCAGTGTTCTTGAGTGTTGGCGGCACCATGCCAGACGAACCATTTAAAACATTATCTTGAGTCCCATCTTCTAGTGAGACTACCTGCCCCACCAGCACAGGAAGAGATGAGGTAGTCCCTTGGGAATTCAGAATGAATGCTGTTCAGCTTACTTCAAGAGGCAGCCAAAAGTCAGTCTTCTGTAAGTGGACACATTTCAGACAGCCCAGCCTCTCCCTGTTGTTGAAGAGCCATGTGTAAAATCATATTGACCAAAGAATTTTCTACTGCCAATGTGGTGAAGCATGGTCACAGTCTTTCTTATTGACCTGCTCACAGCTGTGCTGAGGATGTCAATGTTTTAATAATTACTGGTTGGTTTCAGTTTTTACATTTATTTCATTATCTTCCATTAGAAGATAATGGATGTCAAACTTTTAAATAAAGGTCATGGCAAAAAACAAAACTATCAAAAAACAACAAGACGGGCCGGGGGTAAGGAAAAAAAGGATAATTAGTTGCTTGGGGACAACTGATCTATTAACTCCAGTGTTTATGGACCTATTATGCCTTCGGTGCCGCTTGGCTCTCAAGTTCTGTACTCTTGTTTCTAAGGAAAACAGAGCAACTTCCACGTGGTCTATTATGCTTTTGTAAACTGTTTAAAGGTACTTTTCTATTGTGATTTTTAAAAATAAAGTGCTTATTCCGGCTGTCACATCACTGCCTGGCAAATTCCTTTTTTGCAAGAATAACCAAATGCATCCCACATAATAGTCCAGGGACCAGCACATCACACATACAGTTTCAGACCTTGGCAAGGCTGAGCATGGCCACTGAGTCAAGCACAGAGAGATCTGAGGAGGAAATGCTGGTGTTAATGGGAGGGCCAGAGGCGCCCTCTACCAGCTCACCATAGAGGGCAAGACCCCGCTGGCCTCACTGGGCCCTGCCCTGCAGGGTGAGACACGCACCTCTTTTGTTTGATGACTTTTACGGCTCTCAGCAGATTACCCCATCCACTTCAGCCTACAAAGCTTTAGCTCACGATTATTTTAAATCAATTTCGACGTCATTTATGGTTTTCTGCTAACTTAAAGGAAATAAGTATGTTTTATTAAGTGATAAATCAGGAATTGACAGCCACGGCAATAAGCCCATGCTTTGTATACCTCTTTCCCTTAAAGGAATAAAAGGACCAGAAGTTAACGCCGAGCAATGGCAACAACCACCATGAGCTATTCATTAGTTTTTTTGGGCACTGTCGTTGGTTCTATGGTTTAGATCCCACATCCTCTTCACAGAGGAGACCATCCACCAAAAGCAGGCCCAATAGCCTGGCACCTGAGGGAACCATGGGAAACCAGCACACAGCCTTTCCCAGGCTTTCCAGCCTTTTCCAGCGAGCGTGGCTCTGGGGCAGGCTCGCTCCTGAGACTTTGCCTTCAGCCCATCTGTTAACTTCCAACTTTTAACTGCTTTTTAAAAAATTTTATTTTGTATTATCAAACCAAAACAACATACAAACACGAACATTCTTAACATACAAACATTCTGTGTATGGTATACAATCAATGGCTCACTATATCATCATATAGTAGTATATTCATCAGCATGATCATTTTTTAGAACATTTGCATCACTCCAGAAAAAGAAATAAAAAGAAAAAACTCACACAAACCATACCCCTTATCCCTCCCTCTCATTGACCACTAGTACTTGTTAACTTCTAACTTGAAGGCACCAGAAATTTGCCAAACAGCTTATGAATTGAGGGCAGCTCTTCCTTAAGGAGCTCCCCTGCCTCTCCAATGCCAATATGGGGCCACCCATCCAAAAGAACCACCAACTGAACACGTAGCTACTCCATGTGATTTTTCACAAGGACCCCTGGGAAGATAAACAAGTGCCCCAAATCATCGCCATGTTTGTGGTCCCTAGTGATGGGTAAGTGACAGGTCTGGATGGTATTTACCATTCCAGTGTGAATTCTAGATGCATTCCCACTGACCGATCTGTTGAACACCGATGTCATTACTATCTGTGAAAGAAAATGTCTTTTCTGTCACTCTCTTGAGCAGAAATGCAGTTTTATATTTTTAGAATCAAGAACTTGGGCTAAGAAGGCAGGTGTGCTTGTTCCTCTTGCTTGCATACAAAATGTACCAATTCACAGGCTCCAGAAAGATGGTAATGAGGTTCTTTTTGGTTCATTGCTGAATGAGCCCTCCCCTGGGAGAGAAGATGCACCACTTATAACCATGAGACTGATGTAGCTATAAAGTTGGCATCTGAAATAAAATACTGTACTTGCCACCTCTGTGAGAAATTTACATATTAAAGGAATTTGGAAAGAATCTTCAAATACACAAAATACCTTTTCACCTCCAGCTCACCGTATCTGTGTTTCAGATTCACTGGCCCCGGTACCTGCATATATGTTGGACCTATTTTCATGGGACCACCTTGCAATTAATACCACCTTATCCCTGAAGTTCCCCAAACCCAGTACCCTATGACATCTTTGGGTTCAAAGAGTCATGCACCAGAAGGAACATTCTTGAGAATGATGGAGGCATGGCTATAATCCCTAAATTCTATATCCCAATACTCAAGAATTCTTGGTGTTTATGACAGGGTGGCAAATAGTAATCAACTAGTTATCTTTGAGTGCTTTGGGAAAGAAATGCTCAGTGCTAGGAATGCAGACTTCTGTTTTCCATATCATTAGGAGCGAAAGAGGAATCCTAAAAACTGATGAAAGGAACCCTTTTACCCAGTACTTGCACATGTCTGCTATCTTACTCTTCAATTCTTTAGTCAATGTCATATCCTCTCAGGGCAGAAAACAGCATCACAATATCATTAGAAACCAGGTAGAATACTGCAGTGAGGTGTTACCTCAAATATGATTCCTCAAAAACTTAGGTGTTTGAGTGATACTGAAAAGCTATGTACAATCAGCTATTTGATTAAGGGCTTCCCATATAGAAAAATTTTTAAATGGCGACAGTATAGCTTCTGTTTGCTGCAGCTGCAGAACATTCCAGATGATGCTAAAATACTATTAAAACTAACTCCTCCCTAAACTGGCCAGGCTCCGTAAGTGCTCCCACCCCCAGTCCCAAAAGGTACCAAAATACTAAGAGAATTATTTTTTTTTTCTTATTTTCCTCCCAGCTCTGCAGTGACATCAGGAATTCAAACCACAATAACTCCTGCAGGCAGTAGACAGTAGAGGTCCAGTCCCTGTAAACCACAACACAATTTGCCCACGCATAAAGACAAAACAGTAAAGCCTTTGGTTCTCCATTGCTTATACACATCTTTCCCTTAAGGAAAGTCTGATGGGAAAGGGGAGATCAGGTCTTTGGTTCCACTTCTCTACTTGGAAAAGTCAAAGGGAACTCTGATCATGCAAATTAACACTAAATTAGTAAATTAGATGAGATACTTCAACTCAACCCAAACATCTGCATATAAGGAGGCCTAAATGCAGAGAAATTATGCCGAAGTTAAAAAGTTACCTGGCTTTCTGAATTGATGCAAATGTTCTAAGAAATGATCATGATGACGAATATGCAACTATGTGATGATATTGTGAATTACTGATTATATATGTAGAATGGAATGATCACATGTTAAGAATGTTTGTGTTTCTTTCTTGTCATTTTTTTTTTTAATTTAAAAATTAATAAAAAAAAGTGATAAAAAAAGTTACCTGGCAAAGCAGCCCTCATCCTTTTGGTATGCTCGTCTAGCAAGTTAAAAATGCAAATCAGGTGAAGGACTCATAATAATTAAGAGCAAGATCAGGCTATAATTTATGCAGTTCTCCCCTATTGGTATCCCTATTTGTGTTTTCATTTATTTAAAAAAAATGTTTTTGCGTTGAATGTCCTTTGAAGTGCAAGCCCTGCCAAGTTCTGGCATATTGAATTCTAAGAATGCACAAAGCCCAGCCAATCCCACTTAAGTTTCCAGTTGATCCCCTTCCCTACAGTTGAAGTTGACTGCTAAATACTCCAAATTACACCCTGAAAAGTCACTGGTTTCTCACCAGGGTCTTGAAACCACGGGGTTTGAGGCACAGGAATGTGCTAACTCACCTTCAAACCAGTGGAGCTGGGCTACTCACAGTATGGCCCTAAACCATCCAAAGGGGACCAGGAGAGTTAACTTGCTAATCTGCTGGAGAGTAAACAACCATTTATTTCTAAAGGAAATCTTTTTATGAAGGAAATGTGTCCTTAAAAACACACACACACACAACTGTGCCCAGGAGGAAAGGCAACAACAGAGTGCCAGGGCATATCCTGTTTCCAAAGTGTGTTTCTCCCAGCACTCACCCTAGGACAGGGACAGGTAGTTCCAAGGTCCAGTTAGTTTGGGTAATAGTTTCCAAATTTATTTGACCTTGGAGCCTCCCCATCCCCACTTACTCCCACAGAACACCTATTACCATTCCCCAGGAGAAGCCCACAAAATGCACATTGGGGAATTATTAACTGTCTTAAGTGAAGCCCTGGGGATAGCAATACAGGGATCTGTGCTATTGGCCCCACACATGGGCTCATGACACAGAAGGCACACTACTAGTCTCAGCCTGTTAAGGACAGTCAATAAAACTTTAGAAATGCCAAAATCATCTTCCCTACAAATGAATCACCTAAAAAGAGAAACATGGCCGGGGTTGGGGTGTGGGGGTCTCATCTTTTATGCTTCAGAGAAAATTTCCATTAGCTGATAAGAATTGGGAAAATTCATAAATTCAAATGATATATGCCCACATTACTGCACATAGGACATGTTTTTGCTGCTAATGATTTCAAAGAAACAGCTCACAAAAGAAATCGAGGGCGATACACCGGTACTGCCCTCCCTGTGAACACTGGGGCTGGAAATAATGGGATGTCTCAGCATTGCCTTTTCACTAATACTCTATGTCAACAGGTATTGAGTGCTCCTCTGTCCCCCGGCTCCCACCATCACTTGCCTGAACTTATAGGAGGTGACAGCAGCTGAATGTTCGTTTTTTACACTTTGTCTAAGCTCAACTGCATCTCTCTTAGCTATCCCTAAAAGCCCCAAGTGACTGTGATGAATTATAGATCGAATGCACTACAGACTGTCTTAACCTTTTAACTCACTCAGCCATGCCTATTCCCACCTGCTTCTAAATGGCTGCAGATCCAGGAGAAATGGGGACAGGTGAGAACATAACTTCAACTTTAACTTGGAATTTCTGGTGAATATGTTTTTAGACACCCAGAAGAACTGATAAAACTGTCATTATTATTATCTTCAAACACAACTGGGCTCCTGTCACAATTCTTCCCCGTACCTTACCAGACTACCCAGTACTGGTATCTCAACATGTAACAGGCAAAGGGGATCAGAGCTTAGCAAAAGTAAATGCAAGCTAATAGTTAAACCTTAGAATTTGAGAGTTAGGCAGTTTAGCAAGATACTCTGTTTCTCCAGATCTCAATTTCCTCATTTCTGAAATGAGTTTTAGACAAGATAACTGAAATCAATTATCAGGCTTGTCCACAAAGTACTGGTGAGTACAGGCTTAGCTAGAAATCACTAATTATATACAACTGACAGTAAAGCATCTGAGGGAGACCTTGATGTCTGTTTCCTTGCAAAACAAGATTAAGTATTTGAAATGTCCAAAACTCATTTCCAGATCTAGCCCACAAAATAGGATGGTGTGTACAACCACAATAATTAGGCAACTGCTTAGAGATAAGCTAGCTCTAGATTTTTCAAGAAAAATTAGTTTTATACTACAAGACATTAAAAATATCTGATACAAAGCAAGACAGGTTTGATTCCTTATGTTCTAAAATATTGTGTGGAACCTCAGTTTTACATCTCTTGCCAATTTCGGGGGGCTTGGAGGTAAGAAAGAGGTGAGCAATAAGGTGTCACTGTTCATGGATGAGAAGATAAAAAGGATGAAGGGAACTCAAAAAAGCGAAAAAGGCCCCTAGTCATTTGTACAGAGTATTCATTGCTTTGTGTTACCACCACACCTTTTTTAAGAACACTGAATCATGTTATTTATAAACCTGCAATTTCAATTTGTGATATGAAAATTGTAAGAATCAACCCAAAGGACATTAGTAGACATATAAAAAGCTCGGATAAGGAAAATGGATATTTTGCCATAGATGCTGGAATCACCACGAAGGTTTCCCCATAAGTTCCCACGACTCTTAAGAACCCACATATATTTGATGATGGCACTCGGGAGCTTGGCGGAGGTAGGGGAGGGGTCAGGGGAGGGAACCTTCACCAGAAGAGCTTCAGGGTTCAGCCACACAAGGGTGTGACATGGTAAAGCGGACGCTGAGGTTGGCAAGAAGACCCTATCCTCCCTGTTCTAGGTGCTAACAGACCATGCCTTACTAAATCCAAAAGGGTAAAAAATAATGATCTATCATTTAAAAAGAAAACATTAAAAATTATACTTACTATATCTTTATTGCTTCAACTTGCTAACAAAAGTCGTAAATTTGTGGTTCCAATTATGAAATTCCTGTGATCTATTGCACAGTACAAATTACAGGCTTCAGTAATATCCCAAATGTGTGCCTTTGTGGAAGTGAGAGACAGAAGCTGCTAACTGCCATTTCCAAGAATAAAAGGAAACAAATCAAATTCATTAACATCTTTGAAATCCTTCTAGAATGATTTTATTATAAATACATTCTTCTGGAATAAACAAATATTGCATTCAAGACTATCTGCAGACTGCTCTTAAGTAATAAAAGAGGAAAAATGGAACCATTTAGAAGCAGAGTTAAATATCAGACACCTGCATGCCATGCAAAGCGCCTTTTCCCTAAGAAATAACAGAAGGGTAACAGTGAACATCACGCAAAGTTACATTTCTCATTGGCCTATTTGATTAAAATAAGCTTTGAGCTCCATAATTTGCACTTGTTCTGTAAACTGAACTGTTCCTCTCCTCAGTCCTAAGAAGTAAAATGGAAAGACAGCCAGTCTTCAAATTCCAAGGATCGATGAGAAAGATCTTGATTTTGTTATCTGTAACTCTCTGCTCAAGGACTAAACCGTTTCCTATTTGCCAGGAGTAATGTCTGAGTAATCCTTCAGCACTCCAGCCAAATGTTCATTATGCGTCTTAAATCGTCGCTTTTTCTGTGACGCAGGCTTTTTCCTTCTCTGAATAGGGGCCTAAATGAACAAGGTAAAAACAGTTAGCAAGTTACTCAGAGGAATATACTGTCAGGATTTACTAAACCTGCCAGAAACTAGCAGCAGAGAGACAGGGCTTTCAGCATCTTTTTTTTTTTTTTTTTTTTTTTTTCTGTAGCCCAGCGTCGTAAATACCAATCCACACCACGCTCCCTGACCACAAACATAAAATCCAGAAAACCACAAAGGTGACAAGCTATGAAGCATAATGGTGCAGCGAGAGACAGGGAAGACACAGCCAGTCCAGGCTGGGGTGAGTTATTCCCACCCTCCCCCAGCTTTGTTCTTGAACTACAGATCCTTGATTAGCTGGTTCAAGGCAATTCAGAAGCCTTCCTTCCAGTACTACTCCCTACTATGTGCAGGGTTTAGGGGCCAAAAAGAAACCAAGACCCCTGGTTTCTAGGGGTCCTGAAAATCAATAAGGACAATGTAATGTGATCAGGGCTATGGTGGAGGCAGGCCCTGAGTACTGAGCAGCACATGGAGTGAACCTTGAGAGCAAGGGGGAACACGGTTAAGGTGGTACAGGCCAAGCAGGTTCCTTGTAGTAAAAAGGAGAAGTATGTGCAGAGGACTGGAAGTGAGAGAATGGGCAAGTGGGAGAACGGCAAATGATTCAGTATGGCTGGAGCTTAAGAGTAGGCACAAGGGCTGGGGCTGTGGAGGTGCTGGGGAGGCCAATACCTGACCAGGGAGCACCTCAGAGCAGGAGAGGCCCAGTGGTCCTCCTTTAATCAGACATATCTGGTTTGCATCCAATTGAGATCACTGGATTAGGACACCGAGGAAACACTGAAGGTGGAACTGACAACCTGCTCTTCAGACAGCAGCCAGGAAGCAGGTTAGCTGCTCAAAGAAAATAGGATTCGATTTTTTTTCTGGAGATTACATACCACTTTCTTTGGTCCAGAATCCTGCATGGAAGAAATACCCTGTCGTTTCAGATACTCTTCAATTTTCTCCTCATCCATTGAATCCACAGTGACACTTCTCCAGAGTTTCTGAAATTCTGTGCCAAGAAGATAGTTTGTTATTTTATGAGAGATTCTTACAGGCCAAAGCTACTCAGTGATTGAAACCCAGGCTTCAATATTATCTCCTCTGAGTCTAAATTAGCACATTTGAGATTTCATTATAAAAACAAAGGAAGTAAGATAAGAACATTCAAATGCTGGACAATGAGTGGCAGAAGGGCCTGGGAACATAAACCTGCACAGTTAGGGGCCCATCAGTGGTATTCCATTTTTAGAGTCTAGTAAATGAAGGATGATGTGACTTAGGCCTGCCTGCTTTCCTGGGGAAGATAGTAAACACTCCTTGAGTTCCAAAAATCAGTTCCCTCCATTTGGGGCAAATAGTTCAAATTCCTGCTCATCTCCCCTGGGTTTAGCATACCCTATTTCCTCTCCTGTAGATAATAAGAAACACATAGGGAGATGGGGAGCCAAAGTTTTACATGGGAGTGAGATGTCCATCTGAAATGATTTATTTGCAAAAGAGGTTTTTAAAATCAAATAACCAAAGATGGCAGGGATGGGGCATTAAGAGGTCATAAAAGAGAAGGGGTGGGAGAGATTAAGACAGAAAATCTATTTCACACTTCCTATAAAACAAAGAAGAAAGGTCTACTATCCAGTCTACATTTTGTCCTCAAAGACATATGGGCCCTGGGCCACGTATCATTATTTTTGTAGCTAAAAGAGATCACTACTGGCTATGTCTGAAATGAAAATAACTTAAATCTTAAATTCTGCTACTAAGGCCCAAATAACTGGGTTTCACGTCAATAGCTTCTAGTTTCAAACGCCAAAAAAAAAAGATATGTCTTGTGATGTCAAAATTCTAGGATTAATGTACTTTGGAACACAAAATAAAGCAAGTTTGATGAGAGCTCTGAGGCAGTTAGCCCAGGCCTCCCGTTCACACCGACCAGCGCCACCCACCCCCACCCCCCGCCACCGCTCTCCTATCTCCTCTGCCTCCCTGGAATGCCTTATCAAGGCAGTGACTGGCACCGCCCCACTCCTTTCAGGCCACGGTCATTAGTTTCCTGTCTGCTGTCAGTATACACAAGCTATAAATAAAGTAAGCACCCAATACTCTGTGGAACCAGACTTTTTTTTTTTTCATTTCCCTCTTCTCTTCCTCCTTCCTTTCTTATTTCAATACATACTATGAAGCACATGATGGCCCAAACAGTTTCTGGTGATCATTAGGAAATCTGCTTTTACTGTCACATACTGAAAAGCTTTTTATTGCTGGTGACCAAATGCAAATCACAAAGAATTCAACCAAGGCACAAGGTTATTTAAATCCAAAATATCTCTAAATAAAAATTTTTTAATTTCCATATACATACTGGGGGTTCTTGTCTTCTATATGTTCACTGAACTTTCACATGCATATATTATGGAAATTTCACTGGGTGACCACTGTTCACAGGACTTTCTCATCTTTGTGCAGTGTAAGCTCCTGGTGAACAGGGAGCTCTGTATCTTCCCTGGCTCCCACTGTGGTAGGCTCTGTACACTGCAGGTGACAGGGTCTTAGTAAACTGCTGAGTACACGAAATGCTACTGTCTACTACTGTCTAGGCATCATGGAGGGTCTGTTTACTATTCTTTTCACATTTTTAAACATTTTTATTTTGAAATAACTTTATACTTATAGAAAAGTTACAAAATAAGGATAGTATTTCTGCATACCCTTCACCCAGCTTTTCTAATGACATCTTACATAAATGAAGTATAATTAGTGAATACCAGAAATTAACATTGAGACGATACTATTAACTGATCTACAGACTTTATTCAAATTTTGCCAGTTTCCCCACCAATGTCCTTTTCTTGGTCCAAGATCCAATTCAGGATCCCACACTGCATTTAGTTGTCACTCTCCTTAGTCTTCTCCAATCTGTACGAACTCCTCAGTCTTCCTTTCTCTCTCATGACCATGATACTTTTAAAGACTACTAGTCAGTTATTTATAAAATCTCCCTCAAATTGGTTTTGCCTGCTATCTTTCCATGATTAGATGGAGGTTACGCATTTTTGGTAGGAATGCCACAGAAGACATTCTCAGGTGCGTCATGCAGGGATATGTCTTATTTCTGGTGCTGTTCAACTCTGATCACTGGTTAAGGTGGGGTGACTGTCAGGTTCCATCATAAAGTTAACTAATTTCCCCTTTGTAACTAATATCCTATAAAGAGATACTTAAAGACTATGCAAGTATCCTGTTTCTCATCACACTTCTACTCTCTAATTTAAGCATCCATTGGTGGTTCTTGCCACAATATTATTACTGTGGATTTGCTGAAAGGTGATTTTCTATTTCCATCATTCTTTCCATACATATTCATTTAACCTCTATAAAAGCTGTTCTTTCTCCCCTTTATTTATTCAATTATTTATTTATATCAGTGTGGATTCATGGATATTTCCTGTATTATAATCCACTGCTGTCATCAACTATTCTGTTGCTCAAATGTCCCAACTCTGGCCACAGGAAGCTCCCAGAGGTTAGTTCTTTTGTTTTTCTTACTTGACTCCCATTATTTCTTTTTAAATATTTTCTTAACTTCTGGTACCGCAAGATGTTTCTAGGCTTTATCATGTACTTTCCCAACCTTGGACTCAATCATTTCTCCAAGATGTCCTGACTCCTCTTATTGGAGAATGGTATTTAGAAACCAAGATCTGGGCAATCCTGTTTCTTTATAGTAATCTCTTTTTCTTTCTTTTTTTTGAAAACATCAAAAATTCAGGAGATATCAGATTTAAAGGCAGATGCTTCACTTTAGCAGAAGTTCCCCCTAAGTATTAGATATGCTCTCAATTCTAAAGATAAATAAAATCAAAACTGATTTAGAAATCTCGTCTTTAAAAAAAAAGGAAGAAAGGCTAGAATTCATTAACTCATATTTTGCCCCTTTCAATTCAGAAGAACCTTTCCTACGTGGGCTAAGAATGAAAATTGTATGACTTAAAAGTACTCCATGGAAGGAAAAACAAATTAGCCAACTCATTAACGAGGTTGTGTTTAAATTCCAAATAACATTGTGCCTATGCCTCGGTCTTAAATATAAAATTAACAGAACAAGTTAGTACAGACTGTGGAGCCAACTGCCAATGTTCATGCTTCAGTTACCTCATTTACTGACTGTGTATGATGGGGCAAGTCATTTAACCATTTGATCTCAGTTTCCTGATCTGTAAAATGAGGATGAAAATGCCTTCCTCATAAAGTTGTGGGAATTAAATGAGTTAAAATATGTCAAATCACTGAGAATGGTGCCGGCAAAAGAATGGCGCTATGTACAATATAGCTATCGTCATTACCATCATCTATTGTCTCTCATTTCTGGGCGTTAAAGCATTTAATGAAGACAGCATAAATTACCTAAGAAAGGGCTAAGTAGTAGATATATAGGGAAATCTCATTTATGTGAAATAGAATAAACTAAGATTTCTACAAATTTCTTAAAAAGCAAAAGCATAACATATTAAATGTATCATAAAGGTGTGGAACTACACACCCCAGAGAAAGGATCTGCTAAAGGAATTTCATTTTTGCTCTACACAATTCTTGACAAATAGTTTAATATGCAGTATAAATTTAAAAATAAATGGCTGGCAATACCACTACTTGGTAATACACACAGAAGAGTTGAAAAGCAGTGACATAAATAGACATGTGCACACCGATGTTCACAGCAGCATTATTCACAATTGCCAAAAGATGGAAAAAATCTCAAGTTTCCCTATGACCCAGCAATAGTGCTACTTGCTATATACCCAGAAGAGCTGAAAGCAACAACACAAACAGACATTTGCACACCGATGTTCATAGCCTCATTATTCACAATTGCCAAAGATGGAAATAACCCAAATGCCCATCAACAGGTGAGTGGATAAACAAAATGTGGTATATATATATATACGATGGAATATTGTGCATTAATAAGATGAAATGATGTCCTTAAACACATGACAAGAAGGAATAACCTTGAGGACATAATGCTGACTGAAATAAACCAGATACAAAATGATAGATACCCTATGATCTGACTTTTATGATCATGGTAAAGGTAAACTCAGAGGCTTGTAATACAGAATACAGGGGTCTTAGATATACACGGAGGCTAGAGAAGGGTGAACAATTAAGCTAATGAGGTTGAACTTAGATGTAAGGGAATGGATAGAAGTGAAGGTAATTCATTAGTGGGTCTATAAGTAATATCACCATATTGAAGGTGATCATGATTGAAAGGAGTTAAATAGAGCCATGTATCCCACCGACTGACACTATAAATATAAATAAATCCTTGCTTAAACGACTTCAATGATATGAATCTTGCACAAAGACTGTACAAACTTGCACAAAGACTGGGCAAACTACTATTGCATACAATGGGCTATGTTCAACAGGAAAACATCAATAGTACCACAGCAATACCAGGGGTAAATAATGGGGGGAGAGACAAGAATTAAGGGAAGATATGGATTTTCTATTTGGTGAGAGTGTGTGTGCTGGTTTGAAAGGATGCATGGCCCCTAGAAAAGCCACATTTTACTGTAAATCCCATTCCCTATTTAATACTGTATGTTTGAAACTGTAATCAGATCATTTCCCTGGATGATGTGATTTAGTCAAGAGTGGTTGTTAAACTGGATTAGGTAACGACATGTCTCCACCCATTTGCGTGGGTCTTGATAAGTTTCTAGAGTCCTATAAAAGAGGAAACATTTTGGAGCATGGAAGAGATTTGGAGAGCAGAGAATGCTGCAACACCACGAAGCAGAGAGTCCACGGGTCAGGGACCTTTAGAGATGAAGAAGGAAAACCCCTCCCAGGGCGCTTCATGAAACCGGAAGCCAGGAGAAAAAGCTAGCAGATGACGCTGTGTTTGCCATGTGCCCTTCCAGATGAGAAAGAAACTGACTGTGCTCGCCATGTGCCCTTCCACTTAAGAGAGAAACGTGAACTTCACTGGCCTTCTTGAACCAAGGTATCTTTCTATGGATGTCTTTGATTGGACATTTCTATAGACTTGTTTTAATTGGGACATTTTCTCGGCCTTGGAGCTGTAAACTAGCAACTTATTAAATTCCCCTTTTTAAAAGCCATTCTGTTTCTGGTATATTCCATTTCGGCAGCTAGCAAACTAGAGCAGTATGGCTTTATTGGTTATTTTTCTCTTTGGAGCAATTAAAACTGTCTAAAATTGAAAGTGTTGATGGACTACTGACTTCAGACATTATACATAATGTTGAATGGATGGAGGTGGCTGACTGAAAAGCAGAATGACGAACTATGTACATATATGATCAAATAAACTGTGCTACTATTGAAAGGAACGAAGTCATAGGGCATGCAACATTGTGAATGAATCTGTGAGACATTATGCGATGCAAAATAAGCTGGAAAGAAAAGAGCAAATATTGTCTGGTCTCATTTAGAAAATACTTATAAGAAAATTGGGGCCTAGATTGTAAGCTCTTATAGCAGTCACATTTAGTCCAGGCTGTAATTGTTATTTCTATATTTTTAGATGATATGCTATATATGTATAAACTGGTATTTCTCTCAAACTTTGGGTACCCTGTGTGACACCTAGGACTCAGCATAAGAGTTCTGCAGGTCTGAATGTCAGCACTACGACATACAACAACTGTTAAAGAAGTGAAAAAAGATCAGGCTTCAATTAGAGATAAAAACGAAGCTAATCAGGTTGGGACTAAGGTAAATCAGAATACAGGGGTAAGGAAGACATTGTATTTTAGATCTTCATCTACACTATGAGACCAAAGGAAGAGAGATTTATTTTGCCCAGAACCTAAATTTTCTGGAGCACATAATCTAATGCAACCTGTCTGGACAGATTATTTAAACAACCCAAACACATAGAGACCAGAATACATGGAGCCCAGATACATCCCAGAGTATGTTGAGCAGATAATTTAAAAGTATTCACAAACTCCTTTGAGGGATGGGAGAAAATACATGGAACTATTAAACTTTATCTTCAGGGAGACCTCTGATACTGACTCAAATATTAGGACTCCCAAGTCAATAGGTAAAGCCCTTGATCTTGAGGTTTGCCCTTGTGAAGCTTATGTATGTAGCAGAGAAGCTTAGCCTACCTATAGTTATGCCCAAGAGTTACTTCCAGAGGACCTCTTTCATTGCTTAGACATGGCCTCTCACTCTCTAAGCCCAGCTCTGCAAATGAAATCATTACCCTCTACCTCACCCCCGCCACGTAGGACATGACATCTGTTCTAGTTTGCTAGCTGCCAGAATGCAACACACCAGAGACGGATTGGCTTTTAATAAAAGGGGATTTATTTTGTTGGTTCTTCAGAGGAAAGGCAGCTAACTTTCCACTGAGGCTCTTTCTTACGTGGAAGGCACAGGATGGTCTCTGCTGGTCTTCTCTCCAGGCCCTTGGGTTACAACAACTTTCCCCGGGGTGACTTCTTTCTCCATCTCCAAAGGCCTGGGCTGAGCTGCAAGTG
>PVIY010020033.1:0-44752 GCA_004026745.1 Myrmecophaga tridactyla | reverse complement strand
CCAGGATAACCTCTCGACTCTGTTTGGAATCTCTCAGCCATTGACACTTAGTCTCATTTCACTCTTCCCCCTTTGGTCGAGAAGGTTCTCTCAATCCCTTGATGTTAATTCTCAGCTCATTCTAGGGTTTTTTTCAGTCCCTTGATGCTGAGTCTCAGCTCATTCCAGGATCTCTGTCCCACGTTGCCAGGAAGGTACAATCCCTGGGAGTCATGTCCCACGCAGAGAGGGGGTAGACTTAATTTTTGAATGTTATTTTCCCTGGATATAAAATACAAAGTTTATTGTTTTTTCTTTAAATACTTTCAAGATGTGCTCTATTTTTCTCTGTCTTACACAGTTTCTGATGAAGAGTCTGCAGTCAATCTTATCTCCATTCCTTGCGTATAATGTATCATTTTTCTCTGGCTGCTTTAACATTTTTAAATTTATCCTTGGTTTTTAAGCAATTTTATTATGTTGATCCTAGGTGTGATTTTCTTTAAGATTATTCTGCTTGAAGTTAATTGGCCTTCTTGATTCTTGGATCTATTATAAAATTTCATCAAATTTGGAAAGATTTTAGCCATTATACCTTTTTTTGTTTTCCTTCTGGGATTCTAGTTACACTTATGTTAGATTGCTCAATGTTGTCCGAGAAGTCACTGAAGAACTGTTCCAGTTTTGATTTTCAGCTTTTTTCTTTATTTGTCTCATTTTAGAAAGTATCTATTACTATGTCTTCAGACATTATATTTTTAGTACAATAATTTCCAGCTGATTCTTTCTTTTGCAGTATCCATTCTGTTATAAATCCAAAACATGTATTTTTTTCCTTGTAGTTTTCATCTCTAAACATTTTGATATTGTGGTTTATATCTCTAAACATTTTATTTAGGTATTTTTAGGTCTCCAGTTTCTTATCTCATTCTTGTGTTTCCCTCTACATTTTTAAACATATGTTGCTTTGTTATGATAGCTGCTTTCAATTTCTTGTCTCTTTCAATCATCTGTCATTTTTTGACAAAAAAGTCTTTTTTTCTGGTTACTTTCCTGCTTCTTAGCTTGTCTGATAATTTTTTGCCTGATGGAAATTTTGAATTTTATGTTTTGGAGTACTGGATTTTAATGCATTTATGAAAATAATTTTTGATAATTTTTTCTGGTGTGCAGTTATTTTTAATCAATTCAATTATTCTGAAGCTTGCTTTTAAGATTATTTAGCACTTATCTGGTGTAAATGGTAGCCTAGAGCTAATTTAACCCCAGTATTAAAGCATTGCTATTCTAGGGACTCTATCTAATGCCTCATGTATTACAAGGTCTCTCCTCTATAGCTTTTGGATTGTGAACAATTCCCAGCCTTGTGTGAACTCAAGAATTTTTTACTTACTCATTTCCTATGTTTCCCCAACCCCAACCTCATGGATTTTCATCCCACATATGTGAAGGTTAATATTCAAGCAAAGACTAAGTGGAACCTTTGACAAATCTTTAGAGTCTTCTCTCCATTCAGCAGCCTCCTCTCAAGTTTTCTGCCCCACAAATTCTAGCTGCCTTAGATTTCAGGAGCTCCAATCTCTGTCTTCCACTTTAGTGAGACTACTGGATTCTGTTAAGGTTCCTCCTTCCTGCACCGTAGACTGGGAATTGCCTTTAAATAGAAAGCAATAGCAATTGTGTGGTGTATCCCATATGTTTCCCTTTTCTCAGTAATCTATTGTCCAATCTAAAAATAATCATTTCATTTATTTTGCCAGGTTCCTTTTAGCTATTTTTTATGATTGGAAAGAAATTTTCATTGCAGTTCATGGGTTCATATTATAGTTTAAGTCCAATAATTTCCAGTTGATTCATTCTTATACATCTACTCCTCTGGTAAAAATTTTGTAAATAATATTATGAAATCTGACCAAGTCTTTTTCTTTAATTGTGGTGAAATAAAACTTAATTTTGAAATAATTTCAAACATACAGGAAAGCTGCAAAAATAATAAAGAGAACTCCAGTATATCTTCTACCCAGACCATATTTAGTAATCATTAGCATTTTGCCACATTTGTTATATTATCTATAGTAGATTTAATTATGTACTGCAACAAAAGACACTTTTTTAATCTTAACCTGCATTTCTGTGAGTGTAAATCCATTTGTCAATAGAACCATTTGACGATATATTGTTGATTAAGGTGTGGACTCATTTGGGAATAGGATCCTTTAGGATCTTATATAAGTATGACCCAACTGAATCAGTGTGGGTCTTAATCCGTATTACCAGAGGCCTTATAAAGCAAGCCAGACCAGGAGTCAGAGAAAGACACAGTAATAAGCCAGAGGTCAGAAGAAACTGGAAGAGCAGCCACAGGAGGAGGCTAAGAACATTGCCAAGTGATGGAGGTCTGCCATCAGCAGCATGCCACAGTCTTGAGGAAGAAAGTACCTTGCTTACACTTTGATTTTGAATTTCTAGCCTCCAAAACCATATACCAATAAATTCTTGTTTTTAGGCCTACTCGTTGTGCAGTATATGTCATAGCAGCAGAATAAGATTTATTCTTTCTCTCTTTCTTTTTTAATCTATCCATTTTCTAAACTTTTGAGGGTAGGTTGCAAACATCATGCTCCTTTACCACTTAATACTTCCTTGTATACCCTAGTTCTTTCTTCAAGTATAAATTACTGCTTGGAACATGTAAGATATATTTAGTGATATTTAATTCAATCTCTTTTTATCCAAGTTATGGATATAATGCAAATGTTTCACACACCTTTGAATAATGCATTAGTCATTGAGGATTTGTCTTAAGCTATTTTAAAACTTTAAACAGCAAGCTTTAAAGTATTCCATGAGTACTGTATAAGCGGTATAAATAGATAAACTGAATATTGATATTTATATTAAAAATTCTTTACAAGATTATTTTCCTCCATCAATTTGGAATAGCTATTACATTGTGTATACTTTTCACTCTATTGCATCCCACTAAATGGATTTATTCATATTAATTAATTCAATTATTTATTCATTAACTCAGAAATATTTATTGAGTGCATACCATGAGTTAACAATACTCTAGACCCCAGAGTTATAGAATATAAGACAAACCATCCCTACCTCTGAGACTCTTCCTCTTGAATGGACACAAGAGAAGGAGAAGTATCCCATATGATCATCATCATCATAGAATGCTGCATTGTGGGAGAAGGGTAAGTTGTCAGTGAATGTTTTCTGGAGTATGTGACACCTAAGCTGTGTCCTGAAGGATTAGTAGACCTTAACTGGGGATCAGTAATTCCAGGCAATGGTTGAAAGAGATAATTTAAATTGGAAACATTGGCTTCTATGGGTGAGCAGTGAGACAGGGGCCAATTTTTCCAGTTGATATTGCTGTGTAATAAATTACTACCTAGTAATCAGTTACTAGCTAGATCAGAGATTTAACTACTCAGTGGACAATTAGCCTCTTGTATTAAAAAAAACCTATAAATATCAAAAAATGAATAAATAAATTACACCCAAACTTAGAAGCTTCAACAACCATTTTTTATTATTGCTCACAAATATTGTGGGTTCAGAATTCAAATGGGGCCTCATGGTAAGACTAGCATGTCTCTGTCCCATGATGGCTGAGATCTCTGCTGGGAAGACTGAGCAGTTGGGGCTAGAAATCTGGAGGCATCATCTTTCCCACATCTGCTGATTGATACTACTGTCCATGGACTAGTAACCTGGGATTCTTCATAGTGTAGTGGTCTCAGGATAGCTGGACTTCTCACATGGCAGCTCAGCCTCTAAAATAGTAACGTCTGTTTTATGTTGTACTTTCAAAAATCATGCGTTCACTTTCATTGCATTCTATTGGTTATGAGTCAGTCACAGCCCACCCAGATTCAATAAAAAGGGGCACAGGTTCCATTTTTTTAAAACCACCATGTCAGTTATGAAATGAGTTGGAGAATGCAGTTGAATGAGGAAAGATTTTGAAATTAGGTAAACATCGGTTGGGAACCCAGCTCTATCATTTACTCAAAAATTAATCTTGAACCAATTTCCTCATTTATGAAATAGAAATAATGCTTTTTATAATTAAGTCATTGTGAGGATTAAATGAGACTGCTTACAAAGTGATTATTACAATGCTAGATACATAGATAATGCTCAATGAATAATAATTCCTCCCACCTAAATTAGATCAAAGCACTTTACCATAAGAATCTATGCCATAAAAATAACTTACAAAGTACAATTTTGAAGTCAGATTGTAATAAAAGAAGGAAATCTTTGGAAGTACTTTGAAAAAAAAAAATTTCTACGAGCCAGAAAACACGCTTTGCATTTTGAAGACAAGAGAGGAGACGGCTAAAGAAATGATTAATACCACTATCAAAGCATTACTTCCCAACCAGGGTTCTGGAAAAAAGATCAACAAAATGTTGATCTTGTGCACCTGGCTTGGTGTACATCTTAGGTTCCATGGTTCTCCTTGTGGAACAGATCCCACTGTGCCAGTCTCGCCACCACCACCTGCTTTAAAGAGCAGAGCAAGTCCTCATCCCACATGAACAGAATATCCCACTGCTTGATAGAAATGCTTTTCAAATGTAGTGAAACTGTATCCTCAATGGGAACAAAATTAAAAACCTATTATCAGGGTGGGCCACGGTGGCTCAGCAGGTAAGGACGCTTGCCTGCTGTGCCCAAGGACCCAGGTTCGATTCCTGGTGCCTGCCCATGTAAAAAAAATACCTATTATCAATTACTATTAAAGGGTGTATGTTAAAAGAGGATTAAACAAGATAAGTTAGACCTTAAAGAAGATTTAAGTTTAGGCTAAGGAAGAATTGGAACACCACATCTACCCCCTCCAAGAAAAGCTACCCACCTGTTTAGAGGATGGAATGGAATGGAAGAGTATATGCTGTGAACCTAATTTATTGTGCTGTCCAATGTTAGCCAACATGTCAAATTAATTTTTGTCAAACTAACTACTAATACTGTACTTACATCAGATAGATGTTGAGCAGAATTTTTATGTCAATAAGAAATGAAAGGCACAATGCAATAGGAAGCCAGTACCAAAGAAAGAAAACCATGTCTAGTGGAACATGAGGTGACCATTCCATGAGTGCACGCGGGCTCAGTCGAGCAGTGACATTCTGCTCCAGGAGCATCAGGGTGGGCAGGCAGCCAAGTGAAACCCACCTGTTGATAAGGGCACTGGTACAGGCTAACCAGCGTTGTTTTGAATTTATTGAGTCTTTTATTCCTTTCAAGTATACTGCTAGAAATTCTAGTCCCTAAATGTGCCACAAACACCTAAAAATTGAAAATCACTGACAATGGTTCTGGAGTCTGACAACCTTGGGTTTCTAATGTGGCATCCACCTCTCGGTGACTGTGTGACCTTGGGGAGCTGGACGCAGTATTTAATCTTCCTTCCTGTATAAAATGGGAGTAATGATACCTTCTTTCAGAGCTCTTGAGAGGTCTAAATGAGATATCAAATGTAGAAAAAGCACCCATTTGAAAAAGTGTCTAAAAATCATACTGAGTATGACAAATAGAGGCTGTTTTATTGGTGATATAGATCTGTAGCAGCTCGGTAGCTTAATAAAAACATTGATTTTGGATCCCTCCTTAGGAGGTTCTGATTTAGTAAATATAGGGTGAAGCTCAAGTATTTGCCATTTATTTATTGTGACTTATTTTTGTTTCACTCTTATAGGTTATTTTTTATTATTATTATTACGTTCACAAGTGATTCTAATGCTCAAACAGGTTTGGAAACCACCAAAATATACAACCTTCTAAAAACTAAATTTGTAGGTTATGTTGTATTTTTGGAAATATATAAGTACAGCTATTTATTCAAACTATATCATAATATATTTGATAGTCATATAGTTAATCCCTACTTTATAGATTTTTTAAAATACAGGATGGGCCACAGAGGCTCAGTGGCAGAGTTCTTGCCTGTCATGCCAGAGACCCAGGTTCGATTCCCAGTACCTGCCCATGCAAAAAAAAAAACAAAAAACACAGACCCATTGTACTGATTCACACAGGTAACAGTAACAAATACAAAGCTGAACAATTCCTCTTACCTGCAAGTTCAATGTTCTTTTGCCCACAGTGTTTCTAACTGCTTCAGTTTAGATGTTTGCTTTCTGTTTAAACATTTAACAGATGGGTCTTGCTGCCTTTAATATATGAAGCATAGACTATCAGTAACCCATAAATATAAGAAATTTTATAGTACAAATGTGTTTTTGTAAGTATGTAAATTGGTTACTTAGGATTTAATAAGAAAAAACAGCTTTCAGTTTACATTTTCCTACACTCAATTCAGAAGGTCTCAAAGAAACTGAATATGTTGATTTTAGGGACTTAATCTTCTCCATATTTCATAAAACCTCCAAATCCCTAGTTCACAGATTTTTATCTTATCTGTTCCTAATTAACTATAATAATCATTCTTTTTTTTTTTTTTTTTGACAGCAACTCCCTTCCTTTGTTCCTTTTCCCTGTAAAGAGAGGTTCAAGTTCAGCAGCATTCCTCTCCTGCCCTCAAGTCTTCAACCAGACAAGAGACTGTAGGTACCAAACAAATCCTGGGCTGGGTGAAAGCACAGGCCTCAGATACTCACCTTCAGCTCTGAGCTGCAACAGCTGTTTGCACCAGTAAATTGGCATTAAATCCGGCGGAAAAGAGCAGCATCACTCAAAGACCATGGGGGCAGCTGGGTCTGAAGCTTTAAGGTAGACCAGTGGCATCAAGGGACTTTGAAGTTACATTAAGCTTGGCTGATAGAATCCCAGAATATTGAAGTTCTCCTCCAGAGAACTGGACAGAGGGATGTCGAGGATAAAGGCAGCTCAGTATCTGAAGAAAATTAAAACAGACAACTCTTGCAGAGAAATAGAAGTAATCAAGGTGGTATCCCAGTGGTTGCTGGATCCACTGCAGACCAGAGGGAGGCTGGCAAATGGTGAAAGGGAACAACAGGAGACTCCCAATCTTTTCTCCCTTGGGGACTTTCAGGAAGAAAGCTTATTTTGACTTTCAGCTAACTATGACTTTCCCAGGGCCTTCAACACTTCCCACTTGTGGTTCTCAAGGTCACCATTGATTTGGCCCACTCTTTGTTCCTCCACTACCCACAGCAGGAAGTTGATTTCTGTAATGACTTGGGTATCATGACCATTATAGTGATCACTAGTTTTAATTAACTAAAGAAATATAAGCAATGTTTTTAAAAGGCTAATAAGGTTTAATGCAAAGTTAATAAGAGATGAATATAATGTTCACAATTCATTGTCATGAAATAGAGAAAAAAATTATTGTATAAGCAAGCTTGTGATCTATTTTTTCATCATTTATAAAGCAAACCTTGAGTCAGCACCTCAGAGAACATTAGTAAATGAAATCTGGGGTGTATTCATTTCTTAGAGCCTCTCCCATAATTAAATGTACCATTGGTATTTCAAAAGTTTATATACCTCTAATTAAGGAAACAAGCAAAGATGAATGCTGGGAACAAGACAGCTTGAGGGTTTTCCATAGACTTCACTACCTTAATTAACATTTTCATTAATTATGTGTCCTCAAACTTCTGATTTCTAAACTTGATTGCTTCACCATATGCCTACATGCCAAATGGGTACCCCACATGGTTAAGTCTGAAGGAATACCAAAGCCATCATTCTGCCTACTTCATTCTACCTAGGGATTTGCTTCCTTCGATTTCTGTTTCAGACTGCTAATACCAAATTGGCTGTGGAATAACATATAGTGGCCTCAAATAAGTAACTAGACCGCTCCTATTTGTTTTGAGGTCTTTCATTCTTGTAAATAGTCAGAAAATACCAACAATAACAGTTGCAAAGGTTTAAGAAAGACTACCGGCTTTCATGGTCAAGTTGCCTAACACACAGCTCCCAAATTCATTCTTGGATAGTATAGGGAAGTCCTAATGATCTCCTGCTCCTCTCAAGAAGAGTGGCACTCATCAAGGTCCACTGTTCTTCTATGTATACACTAATATTTGATCACTTTTATGTCATTCAATGATTTTTTTATTAGAGGGGAAAATCTTTAATTTATTATTGAAAATGGGAAAAAATGTTTAAGTAATTGCTTTTAAAACATTCTTTACAGATCGCTTATCTATTATAATCTTTAGTTTGCTCATCTAGAAAATTCAGTAATGGTGGTAACTTCCTTACAGAGCTATGTGAACATTAAATTAGTTGTCCAGTGTAAAGTGCATAGAACAATGCACATTTTGAGAGGTTTATAATGGCTACTTTTTATAGTTTTCTCTTCATGTCTGGTAAAATGCTTTTCTTGGTAACATTCTCTTCCTCTAACGGTATATGTGACTTTGGAGATTGAAGAGTCTGAATTCTGTAGGGTAGGCACAGCAAGTTGGGAGCTCTGGTGAAAATTTCTATGAATGTCCCAGGATAGGCTGGCTGGCCAAAGCAGAAACCTCAATAATTATTAATATTGACTGAATAAATAGTTAATATTTATTATCACCCACAATGTGTTGGCACTCTCCTAGGCATTGCTAGGAGGGAAAAACTGCTCTCAATGATTCGATCTTCTTTGAGCTTCTTTATTGATAATTTAATTTAGTCCCTATTTGGGGTTCTTAAGACTTTTGTATATTCATTATATGCAAGAATATTTCAGCATTTTTGAATCTCATATCCCTTTAAGAAAAATGAAGACTTTGGATACTCACTAGAGAAAAATATACATTCGTAGAATCCCAGAAAGTTCTGGAACCTGAATCCCATCCTTGACACTTTAAAGAGCTTAAAGAGCATTAAGCTTCAAGTTCAGGCCACTGTACAGACATTTCTATATATCATTTTCTGAATCTCAAAAAAGAATTCTGGCCAAAGTAGACAGGACAAGGACCAGAAAAGGGAAAACTGCAATCAAAGATGATAGACAATTTTATAATTGAGCTTCTTATTCTAAAAATGGCTCTGGGGGGCGGCTGCCGTGGCTCAGCAGGCAGAGCTCCGACCTGCCATGCTGGAGGTCTGGAGTTCGATCCCTGGTGCCTCCTGCCCATATGCAAATTAAAAAAAAATGGCTCTGGGACTAATTTGGCTACTGTATGAGAAGCACAGATAAAGAGCATTTCTTTTGATAGAGAAAGTTGTAGTAAACAGCTCTGCTCCAGATGATCCTGGATTGGACAAAACGTTATGTATAGCTTCATTTGGAATTAGTATATGTTTGCATTCCTCAGAGATGAAAATTAGGAGATGTTACATGCAGATATGAGGGTGGAAGATAGGGGTGACAACTTAAGGTTCAGCTAGTGTTATGACCAGCTGGGAAAAAAGTTGATGGTAATTACACAAGATTTGGAAATATGTGACTAATGATTTGAAATAAATGTGAGATGATTGTAGTTCCCTCAAGTACCTTCCTCCATGGCTCTCTATACAGCCTCGTACAAGACAGAGAAGACCTTAAACCTTGCATTCACCTTGAAAGAAAGGCGAAGCTTGGAATGAAACCAGCAGCCAAAGCAGACCCAATTTGCAAAGACTGTTAAAGATGATTTTTGCAATTGTTTACTGGTTTTTGTTAGCTCTTGTCACCCAAGGAAACCTCTTACCACTAGCTGGATACAAACTTAAGGAGCACACATCTCAGGGACATACCCCAAGTCAACACTTACAATGTACAGTGTGCAACAAAACGCTACAGATAAATAAATAAATAAATAATAAATGATGCCCCATCCAAAGGAGCGAGATAAAAATACAGAAACCATCAATGAAGAAGACAGACTTCGGATGTTTTGGAAAAAGTCTTTAAAAACAATCATCAGAAAAAAAAAACAATCGTCAAAATGCTGAAAGAGATGAAGCACAACTCGAAAATAAAGAACTAAGGAATATGAGGAAACCAGTGAATGAACAATAGTGTAACCTTTGAAGTTTTCAATAGGATCCAAACTAAAACACTTAATTGAAGACCACATAGCTGAGAGGAAAATTCTCTGGAGGCTTTGAACAGTAGAATGGAGCGGGCAGAAGAAAGAATTCGTGATACTAAAGACAAGACAGAGAAAATGATTTGGGCTGAGGAGCAGAAAAAAAAATTAAAGGTAATAGAGACAAAGAGACATATGGAATACCATTAAGCATCCTAATATACGCACTATAGGAGTCCCGGGAAGATAAAAAGAGAGAAAAGGGAAGAAGAAAAATTCAAAGAAATAATGGTAGAAATCCCAGATTTAATGAAAGACATTATGGACATTCAGACAGACTAACAAACACCAAACAGGATAAACTCAAAGAGAACTACATCTACATACATAGTAATCAATCTGTCTAATGCAGTAGACAAGGATACAGTACTAAAAGCTATAAGAGAAAAGCTATGAGTTATGCACAAGAGATCCCAGTAAGATTAATTTCTGATTTCTCATCAGAAACCATGCAGGTAAGAAGAAAGCGACATTAAATATTTAAAGTGCTGAAAGAAAACAGTTGCAAACCAAGAACTTTATACACATGAAACTTTATTTCAAAAATGAGAGATTAAGACATTCCCAGATACACAAAAGCTGAGGTAGATTTTCACCAATAGATCTGCCCTATATGCACTGCTAAAGGGAGTTCTTCAGACTGAAAGGAAAGGACACAAAACAGTAGATCAATCTGGAATAAAGAAATAAAGACCTTTGGTAAAGGTTGAGTAATTTTAAGCGTCAGTACTATTGCAGTGCATTTTGTTGGTCAGTAACTCCATTTTTAGCTTCTTAAAGGCTCTAAAATGCAAAGGTGTAGAAAGTAATGATAAATCAATAGTCTGGGACAGACAATGTATAAAGACATAATTTGTAACAAGTACAACAAAAAGATGAAAGGTGGATATAGGAACAGTATGCTATTGAAGTTAAGTTAATATCAAATAAAACCTTATTGTAACAGATTTAGTATGCTAAATTTTAGTCTCATGATAACTACAAAGACATTTTTGAAAAATACGTATACACCTAATGGTAAAGTTCCAAAATACGTGAAGCAAATATTGAAAGATTTGAAGGGGGAATAGATGGTTCTATTTTAATAGTAAGAAACTTCAATACACCACTTTCAATAATGGATAGAACATCTAGACAGAAGATCAATAAGGAAATAGAAGATTTGAACAATACTCTAAACCTAACAGATATATTTAGAACACTTCATCCAACAGTGGCAGAATACACAATCTACTCTAGTGTACATGGATCATTCTCCAGGATAGACCATATGTTAGGTCACAAAACAAGTCTCAATAAATTAAAAAATGATCACACAATGTATCTTCTCCTACTACAATGGAATGAAAGTAGAAATCAATAACAGAAGAAGTGGGAAATTCCAGAGATGTGAAAATTTAAAAATAATTTAAACAATTAATGAGTCAAATAAAAATCACAAGGGAAATTGAGAAATATCATGAGGTAAATGAAAATGAAAATACAACATACCAAATCTTACAAGATGCAGCAAAGTCAGTGCAGAGAGCAAAATTCATAGCTATAAATGGTTTATTATAAAAGAAGAAAGATTTAAAAATCATAGGCCTAACCTCACAGGAAGATATAGAAAAAGAAGGGCAAATTAAACCAAAAGTGGGCAGAAGGAAGGATATAACAAAGATGAAAGTAGAAATAAATGAAGTAGATAATTTAAAAACAATAGAGATAAATGAGAAAACCAACAGTTGGTGTTGTGAAAAGGTCAATAAAATCAACAATCCTTAAGCTAGATTGACAAAGAAAAACGAGAGGGGACAAACAAGGAAAGTCAGAAATGAAAAAGGGGATATTACTACCCATCCCATGGAGATAAACAACTGTACACCAAAAAATTAGATCCTAAATGAAATGGACAAATCCATACAAAGACACAAACTACCCATGCTGACTCAGAAAGAAATCAAAGATCTCAACAAAGAAAGTAAACTAGTAAAAAGAATGAATTAGTAATCAAAATCCTCCCAAAAAAGAAAACCCCAGAACCAGATAGCTTTACAGGTGAATTTTACTGAACATTCCAAAAAAGAATTAACACCAATCCTGCACAAACTCTTCCAAAAAATTGAAGAGAGGGAAGCACTCTCTAACTCATTGAATGAGAAAATTACAGACCAATAACACTTATGACATATATGCAAAAACCCTCAATAAAATACAAGCAAACCAAAGCCAACAGCACATCTAAAGAATTACACATCGTGATCAAGTAAGGTTCATCCAAAGTATGCAAGGGTAGTTCAATATTAATAAATTTACTAATATAATAAACCGCATTAACAGAACAAAGAAAGGAAAAAAAAGTACATGATCATCTCAGCTGATGAAGAAAGGGCATTTGACAAAATCCAGCACCTTTTCTTGATAAAAACACTTAGAAAACTATTAACAGAAGGAAATTTCCTCAACATGATAAAGGGCTTATATGAAAAAGTCACTGATAACATCATACTCAATAATGAAAGTCTAAAAGTTTCAGGAACATGAAAAGGATGCCAACTGTCATCACTGTTATTCAACATTATATTGGAAATCCTAGCCAGAACATTAGGCAAGAAAACAAATAAAAGGAATCTAAATTGGAAAAGAAGTAAAACTTTGTCCATTTGCAGATGACACAATCTTTTATATAGAAAGTCCTGCAAAATCCACACAAATACTAGATCTAATAAATTAATTTAGCAAATTAGCAGGTGCAGATCAACACACAAAAATCCATAGTGTTTCTTTTTTTATATATAATGTTTCTATAGACTAAAAAATGAACAATCTGAAGAGGAAATCAAGAAAAAATACCATTACAATAGCAGTTTGAAAAATAAATAAAAAGGAATATATCTAAATAAAGATATAAAGACTTATACACAGAGAACTGCAAAACATTTTTAAAAGAAAACCTAAATAAATGGAAGACAATCTGTGTTCATGGATTGGAAGAATAAATATTGTTAAGATGTCAATTCTACCCAGTGATTAACAGAATCAATGCAATCTCAATAAAAATTTCAACAGTCTTCTTTGAATGAATGGAAAAGTCAATCATCAAATTTATATGGAAGTGTAAGGGATTCTAAATAGTCAAAGCCATTTTGAAAAAGAAGAATGAGGTTGGAAAACTCACATTTCCCAAATTTAAAACTTATTTAAAAACCACAGTAATCAAAATAGCATGATCCTGGCACGTGAACAGACATATAGACCAATGGAATTGAATTGAAAGTATAGAAATAAACTCTCTTATCTATGTCCAGCTGTTTTTTGATGAGGGTGCTAAGTCTATCAATGAGTTAAAAATTGTATCTTCAACAAATGGTTCAGGGAAAACTAGATGTCTATATGCAAAAGAGTGAAGAAGGAGCCCTACTTCACACCATATACAAAACTCAACTCAAAATGGATCAATGTATACCCTCAAAAAAACAGGATATACATTTTTCTCTAGTGCTCATAGAACATCCTCCAGGATAGATCATATGCTGGAGCTCAAGACAGGTCTTTATAAATTCAAAAACATTGACATTATTCAAAGCATTTTCTCTGATCACAATGGAATGAAACTGGATCTCAATAACCACCAAAAAATGAGAACTATCACAAATATATACATATTAAATAACCCACTCTTAAACCAGCAGTGAGTCAAAGAAGAAATTGCTAGAGAAATCAGTAGGTACCTGGAGATGAATGAAAATGAGAATATGACATATCAGAACTTATGAGATGTGGCTGTGCTGAGAGGGACATGTATTGCCCTAAATGCCTATATTAAAAAACAAGAAATAGCAAAAATCGAGGATTTAACTGCTCACCTGGAGGAACTTGAGAAAGAACAGCAAACTAACCCCAAAGCAAACAGAAGAAGAGAAATAACAAAGAGTAAAGCAGAGTTAAATGAATGGGAGAACAAAAGAACAATAGAAAGAATCAATAAAACCAAAAGTTGGCTCTTTGAGAAACTCAATTAAATTGATGGGCCACTAGCAGGACTAACAAAGAAAAAAAGAGAGAGGAGGTAAATAAACAAAATCAGAAATGAGAGGGGGTGCATTACCACAGACCCTGAAGAAGTAAAAGAAATCATAAAAGGATACTATGAACAACTATATGCCAACAAACAAGACAACTTAGATGAAATGGACAAATTCCTGGAAACACACAAACAAGCTACACTGACTCAGAAGAAATACAAGGACTCAACAAACCAATCACAAGTAAAGAGTTTCAATCGGTTATCAAAAATCTTACTAAAAAGAAAAGCCCAGGATCAGATGGCTTCACAGGGGAATTTTATCAAACAGTCCAGAAAGAGCTAACACCAATCCCGCTCAAACTTTTCAAAAAATGTGAGGAGAAAAGAATATTACATAGCTCATTTTATGAAGCTAGTATCATTTTAATACCAAAACTGCATAAAGATGCTATAAGAAGGAAAACCACAAGTCAATCTCCCCATTGAACAAGGATGCAAAATGTGCTGGTTTGAAAGGAAGTATGCCCCCTAAGAAAAGCCATGTTTAAATATAAATCCCATTTCATAAAGGTAGAATAATCTCTATTCAATAATGTATGTTTGAAACTGTAATGAGATCATCATCTGCCTGGTTGATGTGATTTAGTCAAGAGTGGTTGTTAAGCTGGATTAGGGGATGACATGTCTCCACCCATTGGAGTGGGTGTTGATTAGTTTCTGAAGTCCTATAAAAGAGGAAACATTTTGGAGAATGAGAGATTCAGAGAGAGTGGCACTACAAAGCAGAGAGTCCACCAGCCAGCGACCTTTAGAGATAAAGAAGGAAGACGCCTCCCGGGGAGCTTCTTGAAACCAGAAGCCAGGAGAGAAAGTTAGCAGATGACGCCGTATTCACCATGTGCCCTTCCAGCTGAGAGAGACGCCCTGACTGTGTTCGCCATGTGCCTTCTCACTTGAGAGAGAGACCCTGAACTTCATCGGCCTTCTTGAACCAAGGTATCTTTCCCTGGATGCCTTTGATTGGTCACTTCTATAGACTTGTTTTAATTGGGACATTTTCTCGGCCTTAGAACTGTAAACTAGCAACTCATTAAATTCCCCCTTTTAAAAGCCATTCCGTCTCTGGTATATTGCATTCCGGCAGCTAGCAAACTAGAACACAAAAATTCTCAATAAAATACAAGCAAATTGAATCCAACAACACATTAAAAGAATTATACACCATTACCAAGTGGGGTTTAGACCAGGAATGTAGGGATGGTTCAACACAAGAAAATCAATTGATGTAATACAACACATTAACAGATTGAAAGGGAAAAATCACTTGATCATCTCAATTGCTGAAAAACATTGGACAAAATTCAACATCCTTTTCTGATAAAAACACTTCAAAAGATAGGAATCAAAGGTAACTTCCTCAATGTCATAAAGGTCATATATGAAAAACCTATAGCCAGCATCATACTCAATGGAGAGAGACTGAAAGCTTTCCCCCTAAGATCAGGAACCAGACAAGGATGCCCTCTGTCACCACAATTATTCAACATTGCACTAGAAGTTCTAGCTAAAGCAATCAGGCAGAACAAAGAAATGAAAGGCATCCAAATTGGAAAGGAAAAAGTAAAACTCTCAATATTTGCAGGTGACATGATACTATACTTGGAAAATCCTGAGAAATATACAGCAAAGTTCCTTGAGCTAATAAACAAATTCAGCAAGGTGGCAGGATATAAAATTAATGTGCAAAAATCAGTAACATTTCTATATACAAGCAATGACCTAACTGAGGAGTCACTTAAGGAAAAAATTCCACTCAAAATAGCAACTAAAAGAGTCAAATACTTAGGAATGAACTTAACTAGGGACATAAAGGACTTGTACACAGAAAACTGCATAACGTTGCTAAAAGAAATCAAAGAAGGCCTAAATAGGTGGAAAGACATTCCCTGTTCATGGATTGGAAGGTTAAATATAGTTAGTGTGTCAGTTCTACCCAGATTGAGCCACAGATTCAATGCAATACAAATCAAAATCCCAACAACCTCCTTTGAAGACTTGGAAAAGCTAGTTACCAAATTCACCTGGAAGGGAAAGAGACCCTGAATAGCTAAAAGCATCCTAAAAAAGAAGAACAAAGTGGGAGGAAAAACACTTCCTCACTTTAAAACTTATTATAAAAAAAAAAAAAAAAAAAAAAACAGTGGTCAAAGCAGCATGGTACTGGTACAAAGACAGAAGTATTGAGCAATGGAATAAAATTGAGAATGCAGAAATAGATCACCGAGTCTATGGTTAACTGATTTTTGACAAGGCCCCCAAATCCACTGAATGAGAACAAAATAGTCTTTTCAATAGATGGGCATGGGGAGAACTGGATATCAATAGCCAAAAAATGGAAAAGGACCCTTACCTTACACCCTATACAAAAATTAACTCAAAGTGGATCAAACACCTAATTATAAGAACTAGCACCATAAAGCATCTAGAAGAAAATGTAGGGAAACATCTTCAAGACCTAGTAATAGGAGGAAGCTTCCTAAACTTTACACCCAAAGCACAAGCAACAAAAGAAAAACCAGATAAATGAGAACTCCTCAAAATCAAATGACCTCAAAAGACTTTGTAAAAAAGGTGAAGAGACAGCCAACTTAATGGGAGAAAATATTTGGAAATCACACATTGGACAAAAGTTTGATATCGTGTATACATAAAGAAATCATACAACTCAACAACAAAAGAACAAACAATCCAATTATAAAATGGGCTAGAGATATAATTTTTCTGAAGAGCAAATACAGATGGCTCAAAAGCACATGAAGAGATGCCCATTTTCATTAGCTATAAGGGAAATGCAGATCAAGGCTACAATAAGATACTACCTCACACCTATAAGAATGGCTGCTATTAAACAGTAAACTACAAAAGTTAGAGAGGATGTGGAGAAATTGGGACACTTATGCACTGCTGGTGAAATGTGTAAGCTACAGCCGCCATAGAATACAGTTTGGTGGTTCCTTAGGAAACTAAATATCAAGTTGCTTTATGACCAGAAATAGCACTACTTGGTATATACCCAGAAGAGCTGAAAGCAGTGACACAGTCATTTGCACACCAATGTTCATAGCAGCATTATTCACAATTGCCAATATAGATCATTAAACTGCCATAAAAGGAATGAAGTTCTGATACATGCAACAACATAGATGAATCTTGAAGACATCATGTTAAGTACAATAAGCCAGTCACAAAAGGACGTATATGTTATGATCTCATTGATACGAAATACTTAGAAGAAGCAAGTTCACAGAGTCAGAAACTAGAATATAGTTTACCAGGGTTTGGGGTGGATTTAGGGTATGGAGAGTTAATGATTAAATTGTACAGAGCTTCTTTTTTGGGGGTGATGAAAAAGTTTTGTTAATGGATAAAGGTGATGTTAGTACAACATTGTGAATGTAATTAATAGCACTGAATTGTATATTTCTATGTAGTTAAAAGGGGAAATTTTAGGTGGCATATATGTAACCAGACTAACACTTTTTTACAAAACCACAGGACTGTACAATGCAAACAGGGAGCCTTAATATAAACCATGGTTTATAGCTAATAGTACAATTATAATAATATTCTTTCATCAGTTGTAACAAATGTACCACACCATACAATATGTTAATAATAGGAGGGGTAACCCCACAAAGGATAGGTCAAGTCTACTTAAAATTTAGGCCTCAGAGTCACCCCCGAGAGAGCTTCTTTTGTTGCTCAGATGTAGCCTGTCTCTCCAGCCAACACAGCAAGCAAACTCACCACCCTCCCCCTGTCTACGCGAGACATGACTCCCAGCGGTGTGGACCTTCCTGGCACAATGGGACAGAAATCCTGGAATGAGCTGAGACTCAGCATCAAGGGACTGAGAAAAACCCTAGAATGAGCTGAGACTCAGCATCAAGGGATTGAGAAAACCTTCTCGACCAAAAGGGGAAAGCGTGAAATGAGACAAAGTGTCAATGGCTGAGAGATTCCAAACAGAGTCGAGAGGTTATCCTGGAGGTTATTCTTATGCATTAAGTAGATATCACCTTGCTGTTCAAGATGTAGCAGAGAGGCTGGAGGGAGCTGCCTGAAAATGTAGAGCTGTGTTCCAGTAGCCATGTTTCTTGATGATGACTGAATAATGATATAGCTTTCACAATGTGACTGTGAGTGTGAAAACCTTGTGTCTGATGCGCCTTTTATCTACCTTGTCAAAAGACGAGTAGAACATATGGAATAAAAATAAATAATAGGGGAAACAAATGTTAAAATAAATTTAGTTTGAAATGCTAGTGATAAATGAAAGCGAGGGGTAAGGGGTATGGTATGTATAATTGCTTTTTTCCTCTGTTATTGTTTTATTTCTTCTTCTGAATTGATGCAAATGTTCTAAGAAATGATAAATATGCAACTATGTGATGATATTGAGAATTACAGATTATATATGTAGATGGAATGATATGTTAATGTTTTTGTTTGTTCTTAATTTTTTAATCAATAAATTAATTAATTTTAAAAAATAATAGAGGGGGTATATGGGAACTTGTGTTTTCTGCAAGATCTTTTTTTAAATCTACAACTTAGAAAAAATGACAAATGGCTACCAAAAACAACATTTATAAAATTGTATTGTTGGGTTTGTTGCATATCTAGCCATAATACATGTGACAGTAATAGAGCATAGGGATGGAGAGGAAATGGACTATATAGAGTAAATATTTTATGTATCACTAGATTCCAGTTAGTATAAATCTTAGGTACATTCTGATAAATGAAAACGTATATTGTAATCCATAAGGCAGCACTAAGAAAAACCTCAAGTATAAAGTTAAAAATAAATAAAAGAGGGCAGAGCAATGGTAGCTCAGTGGCAGGATTCTTGTCTGCATGCCAGAGACCCAGGTTTGATTCCCAGGGCCTGTCCATGCCAAAAATTAAAAATTAAAAAAAAAAGATAATAAATAAATAAATAAAAGAATTAAAGTGGGTATGTTAGAAAATATACACTTAATACAAAGGTCAGTAGATGAAAACAAAGGGATGAAAAAATATATGAAATGCATAGAAAACAAAAAGTAAAATGGCCGATGCAAATCAAACTATACAAATAATAACATGAAATGTGAATGGACTAAGCAATCCAATCAAAAGGAAGAAATTGTGAAACAATGAAAAAGCAAGATCCAACAATGTACTGTCTACAGAGAAACACTTTACATTCAAAAATACTAGTAGGATGAAGTTAGAGAGATGGCAAGAGATGTACTGTACAAACAGCAACCCAAGAGAGCTGGAATAGCTACGCTAACATCAGACAAAAGAGACTTTAAGATAAAAAAAGTGTTACTAGAAATAAAAAGGGACATTTTACAATGATGAAGGGGTCCATCTTCCAGGAATTTATAAGAATTGTAGCAATCCATCTATCAACATGACCCCAAAATACCTTAAAGAAAAACTGGAATAATTAAAGGAAGAAATAAAGAACTCAACAGTAACAGTTGAGAACATCAATATACCACTCTCAGTGATGGATACGTCAATTAGAGAGAAAACCAGAGGATACAGAAGACTTCAACAACATGATTAATAAACTATTCCTAACTGATATCGATGCAGCCCTTCACTCAACAACAGAAGAATACCTATTTTCCTCAAGCACACAAGGAACATTCTCTAGGAAAGAAACCATATGCTAAGCTATAAAACAAGTATCACCAAATTTAAAAGAATTGAAATCATACAAAGTATTAACAGATCACAAAGGAATTAGTTATGAGCACCAAAGAGAAATGTGGCAGTTTGCAAACTTGTGGAAGTTAAATACCATACTTCCAAAATATCCAATGGGTCAAGGAAGAAATTATACAAGAAATGAAATAATTCTTTGAGATGAATGGAAATTAAAATATAACATTTCAAAACTAAGGAATGCAGTAAAAGACGTGCTTAGAGGGAAATTTACAACCATACATGCCCATATTGGAAAAGAAGAAAGACCACAAATAAATACAAAGAAGAAAGACCACAAATAAATAATCTCACCTTCCATCTAAGGAACTAGAAGAAGAGCAAACTAAAACCAAAGCAAGCAGCAGTAAGGAAATAATGAAGATTAGAGTGGAAATTAATGCAATAGAGAATAGACAAACAATAGAGAAAAAAAATCAATGAAACCCAAAAGGCACTTATTTTTAAAAAGATCAACAAAATTAATATTTCTTCAGCTAGGCTAACCAAGAAAGCAGGAGAGAAGATTCAAATTACTAAAATCAGACATGAAAGACAGGACTTCACTATTTTTTTTTTTTTTACATGGGCAGGCACCAGGAATCGAACCCGGGTCCTCAGGCACAGCAGGCAAGCGTTCTTACCTGCTGAGCCACCGTGGCCCGCCCTGGGACTTCACTATTAATCTTATAGAAAGTAGAAGGATTATTAAAAAAATTTGAAAACCTACATGCCAAAAATTATAACTTAGATGAAATGGAAAAACTCCTAGAAAAACAGAAATCACAAAAACAGAATAAAGAGGAAATAGGAAATCTGAAAAGATTTATAACAAAATTATTAAATTAGTAATTAGAAATCTTCCCTCAAAGAAAAGCCCTGGCTCAGATGGCTTCACTGGTACGTTCTATGAAATATTTTTTTAAATAATTAATGTCAATTATTCACAAATTCTTCCAGAAAATAAGGAAGAGGGAACACTTTCAACTCATTATATGAGGTTAGTATTACCTTGATACCAAAACCAGCCAAATATATACCAATAAAAAAAACTACAGACCGATATCTTTTACAAATATAGATGCAAAATCCTCAACAAGAAACTCAATTGCAGCAACATAAAAAAGATTGATGCCTTTATTTTTCCTGTGTGACAAAGTGGAATTTATTCCAGGAATGAAGTCTGCTTTAACATCTGAAAATCAATTAATGCATTACATAAAATTAATAGAATTAAGGATTTAAAAACTCACAGAAGCATCTGGGCAGATGTGGAAAAAAAATCCAAATATTGACCAAATCTAATATCCATTTATGTTAAAAACCTTCAACAAACTAGGAATAAAAGGAAATTTTCTTAAACTGATTAAGGACATCTTTGAAGAACATATGTTTGCAACATAATGGAGAAAGACAGTGCTTTCTTTCTAAGGTAAGGAACAGGGCAAGACTGTCTGCTCTCACCACACTTCTTCAACATTGTACTGGAGGTTTTAATCAGAGCAATTAGGCAAGAAAAAGAAATAAAAAGGCATCCAGTGCATTGACTTACAAGCTAGTGCAAGCTTCTTATCTATCTGATGACTAGCTGTCATGGTTCTGTGATCAGTCTACAGTAAAATTAAGCTAATACACAAAGATACAAAATTAATAAAGAACAAAAGGATAATACATATTAACAGAGATCAAAAAGTTATAAAATAATATTTTATATCATAAGAGATTAAAATTTTGAAACTCAGATGAATAATCTTCAAAGAAAATAATTAGTTAAACTGACAAATAAGTAGAAACCATATAAAAACAGAGTCTAAAAAATAAAAATTACCTTCAAACAAAAAATAAAAACCAACAAAAAAATTACCTTCAAAAAAAACGTGCTCAGATCAATTAAATTAACACTCTTTCTTTATTAAACACACACAGAATTACCTAGGAAGAGGATATCTCTTTCATATGATAGGGCATAAGCCTCCAAGACCAAAAGCCAACATTATACTGGATGATGAAACACACAGAATAACATGCTCAGTCACTACTTCTGTTAGAAACTGTTCTGAAAATTCCTAACAACTCAGGAAATGAAAGGGGGAATACAGGAATAATTATCAGAAAAGAGAGAAATGAAATTATTTTATCATTTTGATTCTTTACTTGGACCAATGATGTAATAATCCATGAAATATTGAGAATGAATGAGAGTTTAGGAACTGACCGAAATGATATGGATGTAGGGAAGTATATGTACTATTGTATCTATATACTTTTTAAAAGCTAATGGCAAAATAAAAGAAAATATTTGAAAAATATATGGAAGTATATGTACTATTGTATCTATATACTTTTTAAAAGCTAATGGCAAAATAAAAGAAAATATTTGAAAAATATACGAGAGGGCATATGGTTCCTATTTATAACATGAAAAGATCTCTTTAAACAAAAAGGAAAAAATGCAAAACTGAAGAAATGATAACCATCAAATTCGCCAAAGGAGGCATACAAATGGCCTAAAAATATATGAACAGAATTTAGATTCACTGGTATTCAAAGAATTGCAGGTTAACAAGAATTGAAATGCTTATATAACTAGTAAGGAGGAAGACTAGGTTATCATCAAACATTTAGAAACAAAAAAATAAAAACTGATTTAATCTTTGCAAGAGAAAGAATATAGAAGATCTGAAACATTGTTCCTCAAATGCCGTTTGACTCAGCCATTGGGGTTTTAGGAATTTACCATTAAGAAGTAGTCAGAAATATACAAAAAGTTATGTAGAGTGTGTTTTTTTGTGGGTCCCTCCCATCTCCAGTTCTAGCATTGGTGATAATGCTCTGTCAATTGAAATGCATATTTCAATTAATATAATTGAATATAAATTCATTATCTACCAGCCCGGAAGCTGAAATGTTTCCACATTCATATTGCCCAAGTTTCGCTATCGATCAATTCCCGGTTTTGCACTGCCTTAAAGAAACTCCAGCCGAGCTTCTCAGTTCCTCTGATGTACTTAGAATTTGTGAGACCAACAATTACTATGTTTAGAAAAATCTGACAACGTGCCAGCTTTTTTACCTGCACCCCAACTTATAAAGCCAGGTGGAGAGGAGAAAGACATGAGGAGGAGTTTTGTAAATGAGCCATCACATAAAACTCACCTTGCTGGGCTCCCTCAGCCCAGGAAAAAGGAAATAAGTAAGCTTCTTAGGTGACAAGCATTCTGGAGCCCGCTGCTTTACCTCAGCACCTCGAGACTTCAAGAGCATATCTGTTTTTTTTCTTCTAGCTACAGGTTAGTTGTGTTTTTTTGTTGTTGTTGTTTGCACTTTTATTTTCATGACGATTCAGGGACTTAACGGGAGTTTTAAATTTTTATTTTATGCCATATAATTGCATAATTAGTAAAATATCTTTGTTTCATATCTGCAAACAAAAAGAGAAAAGTTAACTAATTCCTTTGGGATTGTCTCAAAGGAAAGAAGATATAAAGCTTTTTAGGCTTTTCATCAGAAAAGCAGCAGGTTGTTTCCAGAGAGACAGAAGACAGTTTGTGGTCAACGTCTGCAGCACAGATGGAAAGGGATTTGATCTGTTTTATTTGAGCTTGTGTCAGACGAGAGGATAAATGAACAGAGGCGATTGAGAAATAGAATTTAAGAGGAGCTGCTGGAGAAGCGAAGGAATAGAGTTGCTCAAGGACACACGTATTATACTAAATGCAAAATATATGTGTTAATAGCTTTTTTACTTCACGGAATTCAAATACCTTGAAGAAAAGCATTTGACTAAGATATTTTTAACATTTGAAACATCATTTTCCAAATAAATTTATATATGCAATAGGAAACATAAGTGTTGGCATTTTCAAATGGACATTGCTTAATTGAGTCTATTTTTAAATTAATAGATGCAATATTCTTTATCCACATAATTCTGCAATTTTATGTTTTGCGTTGATAGACTCCTTCTGCTACTGTGTGGTCCGGGGCGTTGGCTGACATTATAATTTTGCAAAGTACCTGGAGGGTCTGTGCATTAACTGGTAAATACTCAGGGGGGATTATTTAAGTATTTACTGTATTCATTAGGTGAATTTATTGGTTATTGCCTTCTGGATACATTTTCAAGTAGTGAACAGCAATGGCACAGGGTGATGCTAATAAACCTTAAAGAAAAGGAAGTTACCAAGGAACTCCAGATTTTTAAAAAGCTGATATAAACCACTATAAATAATACACGCTTGATAAAATGCTGCACAGAATTCCATTTGTCTTTTGATTCAGGGTAGAGAGCAAATGTGCAGGGAAGCAATCACCAGGTGATAAATGGGGAGAATATATCTTAAGGAAAATCTGTTGCTCAGTAGTTTAGCTGAATGGTGGAGGGTGAAACATATCCTTGGTGAGTAGGTTGGCAGAGGAGAGAAGTGTCCTCAGAGGCACATATAGGTAAGTGGTATTTCTGAATATGTGTTGCTATTACACAGTCCACATATTTTCCTTGCTCTGTCCTTTAATAAATTGTGCTGGAACTAAAAAGATCATGATCCTGGGGTTTGCTTCCCGGTGCCTGCCCATGTAAATAAAAAAAAAAAGATAATGATCCTGTTCATTTTTTTTTCATCTATTATAACTTTTATTTGTTATTCAGCACCAAGCGTGTATCTCCTACCAGAAGGAAGACTATGATGACCACTGTATTTCTTATTTTGAGTACAGTATTATGATGATGCCTCAGAATTAATATGCATAATGTACTTTATTTGCTATTTATAAGTTCTGGCTTACTAGAATTACTTCTATTTCTTATTGACGAGCAAGCTTGTAAAATCTTATTCTCATTTAACAATTTAAAAAATTGAAGAAATAAGGCAAGGGAAAGTTAATGTGATTAAGGAAAATTATAGCACAGTCCTCTTAGCTGGTAAGACCAAATTAAGTCTGCATAAATCAAAGTCTGCATGAAATTCAACTATATCCTTGACTAGCCTCAGTAGTTTCCTGTGCTACCTGCCACTGTTTCCTGGGCTGAGCCCTACACCACTAATGACCATTCTGGAAAATTGCTTAATGCTTCCCAACTTCTGAACTTCATGCAATTTCTTCTATCTAAAGTCTAGAAGGTTCTTCCACCTCCACATGTCAGAATCCTGCTATCTTTCCAAGATCCACTTGAATCAGAAAAGTTCTCTGATTTCAATGACCAAGTATGATCTCTTCCTCTTTCGAATCCCATTGTACTACCTTTCATTCATTATTTAAAATTTTCCCTTTGTCGGCTTGTTTGTTTCTTCTTCTTCGACTAGATTGTAAGGATCCTGAAACCTTTAAAGATATCCTATTTATACTTGGGTGCCTCTATAGAAGCTATTACAGTGCTTTAACAGTCACTACATTCTGTCTTTTCGTTTTTTGTTTTTTTTTTTTTTTGGAACTCCAGAAGTATTTACAACAAGTAGGCACTTTGTTCTTTTATACAGGTAATAACATGAGTAAAGAGGATTCAGATCTGTATATACAACTGCTTATTTGACACCTCCTCTTGGATGTTGGATAAGCATCTGAAAACTGACAGGCTAAACACAACTTCTGGTTCCGCCCACCCTCATCTGCTCTTCCTTCAGATTTCCCCTTCAGAGTACTAGACACTCCAGACTTCTAGTTACTCAGGCCAAAAACTCTGAAGTCATCCTTGAATCCCCCTTTTCTTTCATATCCTATCCAATTCAACAGCAGAAACTATAAGTCTCCCTTGGACGGCCCTCTTTAACCACCCTAGCCTATGACCAATCCACTAAAAATTCTCATCATCTGAAGTCTCAGTTATTCACTGGCCTCCTTACTGATAGCTGCATCCGTTCCATCTGCTGCCACCTCTCTCCCCACTCCCACCCCATCCCCATGTATTCTATTCTCATCATGGCAGGCAGAGTGATCTTCTAAAACATGTCAGATCATGTCATTCTTCTCAAAGTCCTCAATGGCTTTCTATGTCAAGCAAAATGAAATAAAGACCAAACATCAATTTACAAAACTTTACCTGATCTGACCCACCACTGCTTCTCCTATCTCATACCCATTAATATCCTCTTCTCAGCCACTCACAATACTTTCCTTGCTTGTCTTCAAAAATGCCCAGCAAATATCTGCCTCAGATTCTTTTTAGTTACTCTTCCCTCTGTCTGGAATTCATCTTCTTCCAGATGTCCACGTGGTTTGGCCCCGCACTTCCTAGTTGAATGTCATTAGCATGACTTCCCTGACCACATCATAGAAAATATATTAAATACCCCTCCTCCTGTATTTCTGATAGCCGCTACCCTGCTTCATTTTTCTCCATAGTACTTAGCATCTGGCTTATTATTTATTTACTCATTTTTTTAGTCTCTTCCTGCCCCATTAAAAGGTTTCTAAGGAGCTATGTCTGATTTGTACATTGCTGTATCCACCTCCACGAAGGCAGTGTCTGGCACATAGTAGGTACTCAATAAATATTTGTTGGATGGATGGATGGCAGAGGATTAATTAATCTCTGGTATGAAGAAAGTTGGTCTAAATACCATTTACATACCTTGCACTCTACTCTAAGAATGTAGTAAGTGATATTTACTTGAGGAAATGCTGTATCTGGGTTTCCTTTGTCCCAACACCACCCACTTCAAATCAAGGAGCAAAATTAGGGATTCTCTGGCCCAAATAGAGCAAACTGTGCAAAAGAACCTGTGCAGGCTTGAAACTGGTATGTATCCCAGAAAAGCCATGTTCTTTTAATCCAATCTTATGGGGACAGACATATTGTTGGGTGGGATTTTTTTTTTATTAGTTTGTTTCCATGGAGATATGATCCCTCCCATTCAAGGTGGGTCTTAATCCATTTGCTAGAGTCTTTTAAGAGAGCCAATACAGGGAA
This sequence comes from Myrmecophaga tridactyla, assembly GCA_004026745.1. Taxonomy (NCBI): domain Eukaryota; kingdom Metazoa; phylum Chordata; class Mammalia; order Pilosa; family Myrmecophagidae; genus Myrmecophaga; species Myrmecophaga tridactyla. The sequence continues at coordinate 18,069 of PVIY010020033.1, read as the reverse complement.
CAGAGAGATGACAGATGCCTGAAGACAGAAAATGCCCCAGGAGTTGTTAAGCTAAGAGATGAAATCCTGAGTTTGTCCAGAAGAAGCTGAGAGGACCCACAGATGCTTAGAGAGGGAAAATACCCCAGGAGAGGCCAGAAAGACCCACTAGGAGCTGAGAGAGCCATTCTGGAAACCAACATAGTAGAAAAGGGCCAGCAGACACTGCCATGTGCTTTTCCCATGTGACAGAGAACCCCTGGATGCTATAGGCCTTTCTTGATGTGAAAGGTGCCTTAACTTGGACATTTTTGAGGCCTTAGAACTGTACATTTGTTGTCTATAAATCCCCTTTGTAAAAGCCAATCTATTTCTTGTATAATGCATTCCAGCAGCATTAGCAAAGCAAAACAGTACCCAACATGAAATGCTTCAATACGTAAAGATTAGTAGCAGAGGGATTAAATTGCAGTTTGGGCAAAATGTTTATATGGAAAGGTTTTACAAAATGTGTGTGTGTGTACGTGTGTTCATCAGGTAGAAGGAAGCTATCAAAAAACTAGCGTAAAAATGAAGCTGCATAGCCTGGAAATTTTTAGGAGTCAAGACCTTTATTTAAAACAATCTACTTTGTATTTGAAAATAAGAGAGCATTTTGTGTGGTAGGATTTTTTGTCACTCTAAAAGCCTTTGAATGGCATAAAAGCTTTGAGCAAGGTTATTTCTTAAATGCATTAAATAGCAATTTTAGGGGGAAAAAATGAATGAGCTTGTACTATAGGAAAATTTACATGGCAATAAAATCTAATTTTGTTCTAATACATTTCTTGGATACAAGAAACAATGCCGGGAAAAAGAATTGCAGTGATTGGTGCTGGAGTCAGTGGATTAGGTGCCATTAAGAGCTGTCTGGAGGAAGGACTGGAGCCCGTCTGTTTTGAAGGAAGTGATGACATTGGAGGATTGTGGAGATATGAGGTCTGTTTGCATGGTCTTATATTCCTGTAAGTATGATTGCTTCTCCCCCTCCACAGGTGAGAAATAGGAATGTAAAGATTACACACTGATACTCTATTAACATTTATTATTTTTATCAATGCCTGCACCTGTGCTTTGACTCCCACTCTCCTCTCCTCAAGGATGATGTCCTATCAATTCTTCTTCCTTTTGGGATCTAGTGTCTTAAAGTGTATGCATTTTCCTATTTCCCTCCATGTCTCAATCATGTGGCATGATAGTCATCCCTACCAAGTCCCAAGAAAGATTCTCACCATCAAATTTGCCAAATCAAATGACCTAAATTTTCTTTCTTTTCCAAGGGGATTTAATAAAGCTAAAACCAATTCCTTTCAAAACTGCTTGCCCCTATCTTCTGTGATTCCACTTTTTTCCTTCTCTACTTTTCCTTCTCAATGTTACTTCATTTGACTTTTAAATTTGGTGGTTTGGACTTTTTTTGCCATCACAAATACTAAAAGATTTGCTGCAGACATTTTTGTTACACAATTATGTTACACATACAAATTTGTGTATGTGTAACATAATTGTGTATGTGTAACAAAATGTATTTATGATACAAATACATTTATTTGAAACATTAACACATACAGAGGCTGTTAAATCATTTATGATTTCTTTTACAAAAAGATAATTTCTTTGGGCATTCACACCTGTTATAAATGCATCTGTTCTCATCTGGTTCAAATGCCATCCTGTGGATCTCAGTCACAATCCACCTGCTGAATGAACCTACACACCTGCCTATCCATCTTGCTTGGAGTGCTTCATATATAGAATATTTTAGCCTTTACATACTAAACTAGTTTATTATTAGGCCAAGGCATGCCCCGTGTCCTACTGAATAGATCCTTCTGCATATGCAACCCTCAGTTGCTGAATCAAAAAGTCAAGATCCCTCATCCAGTCACCTGCCTTCCTTATTTTCCTGACTCAAACATCTATGGGAATCATGAAAACCTGAATTATGTTGCTTGCACAAGTTTCTTTGACTCCAACTCACAGGCTTCAAGTTTTCTTTGAGTAGAGTAAGAGCAGATCCTTAACTGAGAGCAAATTCTTTTCTTTATCTTCCACACAGATCATGTTAAGTCCTATTGTCATTTAACTTTTTGCAAGTTCCCTAGAACACTTGCTATGCCCACCTTGGTTTCAGCTATCAAATGCATGATAATAATTCTCAGATCTTTATCTTCAGCCTGTCAAATGCCTCTGTAAGGGCAGCTTACAGAGAGTAAGGGCAGTGAACACAGGTAACCTCAAAAATCTCAAGGGCTTAGCACTTGAGATTTTTGGCCCTTACCGTGGTCAAATGTGGTTGGGTGTAGAATTTAAGGAGGCTTAACTTATAGTCATACCTCTGAACTACACGACCTCCAAAGGTGCCACAGAGAGAAAAAGAGGGATTGTGGAGGCAAGTCTGGCCTACAGGTGGTGATGGCTTTTGCTAATCTCTGAGATACACCATGAACTCTTCATCTTTTCAGGTCTTTCATTACCTCTGTAATCAATTCCCAGCATATACTCCCTGTTTCAAGTATTGAGAGTGGTTTCTATGTGCCTGGATGGAAGATAATTTATAGAGGCTTGTCTCCAGAAAAGCTTCTCCCAACCTCCCAACTTGATTTCATGTGCTCTTATAGAACTCTGCATGCACATCCACTACTAACCCTACCACCGGCACGATATCGTCAGCTTCCTGTGTGCAGTTTTTAAGCATTTGTTATGCATTATCTCATCCTGACAACAACCACATGAGATAGGCAAGCACTTATTTATAAATGAAATAGATTCAGAAAAATGATTTGATGTCAGTGTCTTAAGTCATGTAATAAGAGATGTCAAGGACCACATTGAAATACCACGAAGTACCACATCATGTCCTCTGAATCCACAGGAGATGCTCATAGTAAAAACTTTCACTTATAATAAATGCTGGTCAAATATGCAGAGACTATTGTTATCAGGAGGCACATCTTTATGTGAATGCATCAGAACAATGAGTTTCATTAATAATTAGTACTCTTCATTTTGAAGAAGAAGGAAACACATGCTTTGATATCCTTATAAAGCTGATATACCTTACCAGGACTTAGAGTCCATATTTCCTAACTCTAAGTTCAGAATATCCATCACACATGTATTACTGATTCTTTACTTCACCAGTGTTACACACAAGATACAGAAAAAAATTATTAAGCCCCTTAAAATTGTGCTTTTTATGTTCATTTGTTGAAAGTACATAGTTTGAATGCTTGCCTTCCACGTGGGAGACCTGGGTTCAATTCCTGGCCCATGCACCCTGCCCCCCCCCCAAAAAAAGAAAAAAAAAACAACCTAGTTTGGATTATAATTAGTTCATCTAATCATTAGTTCATCTACAAGGAAACAACATTTCTATTGGTGATGTGTTTTTTTTCTGAGCCTTAATTACTTTAGTATCTAGCCTTAATTTAAAAGTAAATTAAAGCACATAACAGATGTTGCAGTTGTATAGACTATTATAATCTGAAATAGGGGATAATGTACTTCACAGGGTTGAATTAAATAATGTAGGTGAAAAAAATCTTTATAAAGTACTGTAAAGTGATAAAATACTAGATGTGCAATTTTGAAAGTATTATATACCCCAGAAAAGCCATGTTTTAACCCTGATGCAAATTTGTGGGAGCAGCCATTTCTTTTAATCCTGATTCAACACTGTAGGTTGGAAACTTTTGATTAGATTATCTCCACGAAGATGTGACATGCCCAATTGTGGTGTGTCATATCCATTTGATTAGATAGAAATGTGACTCCACCCATTCAAGGTGGGGCTTGATTGTTTACTGGGATCCTTTAAAAAAGGAAACATTTTGGAGAGAGCAAGAAATGACAGAGCCAACAGAGCAGAGCTGACACATGGAGATGCTTGGAGCCCAGCAGACATTGCCATGTGCCTTCCCATGAGGTGTTAAGCAAGCCAGAACCTGGAGAGAGCCAAGGGAAGCCAAGAGATAAAAGCTAGTTCCAGAGAAGACAAGTGAGGAACCCCCATAGGAACAGAGGCTGAAAACAAAGGAGCCCAGGACCAAGGGAGCAGCAGATGCCAGCCACGTGACTTCCCAGCTGACAGAGGTGTTCCAGACCCCTAGTCCTTTCTTGCATTAAAGTCTCTTTCCCTGGATGCCTTAGTTTGGACATTTTCACCACCACAGAACTGTAAACTTGTAATTTATTAAATTCCACTTTTTAAAAGCCATTCCAATTCTGGTATATCGCATTCTGGCAGCTAGCAAACTAACACACTAGATAATACATATCTATCTGTATGGGTACAAATAAACAGATTTTATAGAGAGATACTTAAAAAGATTGAGAGCTAATACTGGAAGAACATACATTGAAATACCTAAAGCAATTATCATGAATTATATTCTTCTTCTCTGTAATTTTCTATAAAATTGTAATGAACATGATGATTTTGCAGTTGGAAAGACTTGCTAAGAAAAAAAGAGTAGGGGAGCAGTCTAGTCTCATTATGACCTTTATCCTTTTCCATCAGTCACCCTAAGCAAACTAAGGCTTCCTGGACACCACCCACCTACCCCCAACCTCTACCCAGAACTTCCTGTCAAACCACATTGTCTTCTGCTTATTTTTACTCTTTGGTGTTCTATATGCATTATTCTTTTCATGCACATGTGTTTGTTCCTCAACAAAATTATTTGTGATTTTAAACTATTTGCCATAAAATGTCCTATTCCTTAATGAATGTAATGGAAACTTGATTTGCCGTTCTTTGCAAGAACTCAACCCAAATGCCTTGTAATTTGGTATATATAAAGATTTCTTTTTTAATCGTTCCTCTTTTATTTTAGAATACAGTGGGTGTCTTCTTTTGTTCTTGGTAGGAGAAGACTGAAGGTGGCCGGCCCAGTATCTATAAATCTACCACCACCAACACTTCAAAGGAGATGACAGCTTATAGCGATTACCTTTTCCCTGATCATCATCCCAACTATTTGCACAATTCCAAACTCATGGAATACATCAGGATGTATGCCAAACACTTTCAGCTTCTGAAATACATTCAGTTTCTGGTAAGTCGGGTAGAGAACGCTCAGCATAGGTGGAATATTTACCATAGAGTCCAAAGCCAGGCCAGAGCCAGGGCAGAGCCAGTCCAGAGCAAAGCACAGTTAAGTGTCCACCCAGTCTTGGAGATGACCCCAACATCACAGCGTTAGCTTTACATACATCTTTAGAGACGTCAACAAGAGCTTCTCTTCTCACTTCCTTCAGGGAAAAAATATGGCCCATTAGCTGAAGCACCAGACTGGACCCCCAGATGTTTACTCACCAGTAACTAAATTCAGAATCACTATTAAGAACCAATCAGGTAATGTTTCTACTCAAAGAGGCCTCAAGAGAGAAAAGCAATCCTAACACAACTCTTTAATGAAACCGCAGAAATGGAAACCTGCCAGGAGAGAGTTGCTATAACTTATTTTATTCATTAAGGCCAAGAGTTCTGGGAAGGGGGGGAAGTTGGCAACTGGAGTCGTGAGTCTGGGCTTGTCTCGTTCCCAGTCAAAGGTGTGCAGTGTGAGGAAGCGCTCCGACTTCTCTTCCACGGGACAGTGGGATGTTGTGGTTGAGGCTAAAGGGAAGCAGGAAGCCTATGTCTTTGATGGGGTCATGGTGTGCAGTGGCCTCTATGCGCATCCCGTCTTGCCACTCCATAACTTTCCAGGTATGTCATACAGATCTCCAAGGCATTGGTTTTGCAAAGTTTTATCTTTGTTGCTGTTGTTATTTTTGAAGAAAATTTATAACTTTGAAAATCATCTTATTTCTGAAATAAATATAGCTTTTTCCGGTTTTAAAGTAATGTATGCTCTTTGAAAGATCATTCAAACAATTCAAAGTGTTATAAAATTGGAAGTAAAATGACTAACATCTCATCATCACTACTTCTGGGCTATTTTAAGAGAAAAATCCTACATATAACACAATCAGAAGGCAAAATGTAGGAGTTGTTTTGTGTAGATAATAGTTTGTGTTAAATACTAAGTCCAAAGCTACAGAAAATATTTTAAGATTAAATTTTATCTATGAAAGTGTGCATATATGCATACTATGACTACAAATGGCTATGTATTAGCATCACCACATGTATTAGAACAGACTGCCACTGCTATTATTTACTATTTGGAGCCCTGCATACAAGGAAGAATGGCAGGGATGATTAATTTGAATGAGGTCTCCTTGTTTATCTTGAGAAGCCGGGCACATTCTCAGTCTTCCTGAAGAGGGCTGAAATTTAGACTCTTTGGGTTCTCAAAAGATGATGGACTCCTCCTACTTCTGTAGCTATGAGTGTCTCTGTTTCCCACTGTTTTAGAAGATAGAGAAGGTAATAATTAGTCAAGAGAAGTTTATTTTGCTTTATTTAGTTAACCAAAGATTTAAAAGTTTTGCATTCATTCATTCAACATTCTTTCAAGTCATGCATATTGAGACCCAACTGTGTGACAGAGAGTAAAACATGTGAAACATCTGCCCTCAAGGAATCTGCATGCCAGTAAAATTGAGGCACACACACACAGGATCAATATGTTGGAAGTGATAACTGTTCAAGAGAAAAGTTAATCTGGGGAGGAAGATGAGATTTTTAGGGATAAAGATAACATGGCCAGGCAAGGTTTTAGTGAGAAAGGGACATTTGCGTGGACACCCAAAGGAGTCATGCAGGTGATGCAGGAATCTGGGAAAAGCATGCTCAGCAGAAGGAACAGTGATTGCAAAGTCCTTGAGGTAGGACTGCCCACCATATCCAGTGTGAATGGAGTCAAGGAGTGAGTAGGAAGGAGATGATGTCAGGAAATAAATGGTGAACCAGATCAAGTAGGGCCTTATAGGCCATTGTTTGGACTTTGGCTTTGATTTGACTGAAATGGGAGTCACTGAGAGGTTTTGAGCAGAAGAAAGGCATGTTTCCAACCCTTGGCTGCTGGGTTGAGAATAGCTGGCATGGGCTATGGTAAAGATGGAAGGAGACCAATTAAGAGGCTATTGTACTAATTCAAAGGAGAGAGGATGGCAACTTGGACCAAAGATGCAGCAATGGAGATGTAGAGAAGTAGTTGTAACCTGAATATTCTTTACGTAGAGATGACAGGGTTTGCTTGTGGGTCAGATGTGAGATATGACAAAAAGGGAGGAGTCAGGGATGACTCTTTTGTGCCTGAGTTATGGAGGTACCTTTCCCTGAGATGGGGAAGTCTTCAGGAATAGTGAAATCTGCTTGTATGGATAGGAGAGGCTGAGACGTCCACAAAGCTACAAGGTCCCACAAATGCTAGTTTTATATGGGGTGGGATTGGATGGGGTTGAAGTCATTTAAAGGAGGAGTGCTTATTTTTCAGACACTTCAAGAGATACTCATCATTCCTATGAAATATGTGAAATGATTCTGATTTCACATATTATAAATGCAGCTACTAGTAAAAAATCTGGGATTTATGCCTAGATCTGTTTGACATCAAAGTCTCCTCCCACATTAACTCACAGGGAAATGGATTCAGTTTGGAAGAAAACAGAAACATTTTCTCCCAAGGAAAAAAGGAGAAACAGGAAGGATGAATGAAAACACAGTAACTTTTAGGTGTTGAGAAACTCACATATATCTTTGTTGTTCCATACAAATGAGAAGAAAGATTATTGTTGGATAGTGAAAGGGGTAGCAGTGGGGTAAAGGAGAAGGGAAATAACTGAAATTGCTGTGGCAAGTAATTTGATAGGGCAAACATGAAGTTTAGGAACAAGTATATCCATGCCAGGAGTTCATTAAGTGACGAGAAATGAATGGCTTTCAAGAGAAAGCCAAAGTTTTGGAGCCTAACCTGTAGGATAAAAGAACAGGGCATGGGCTGAACCACAATTAGGACCAAACAGGGCTGTCCAACATGGTAAGAGAAGCAGGGGATGCTCATATGGGCAGACCTCAGTGTTGTGTAAAAGATGAAATACTGAGAAACCAACCAGCTTTTACAGCTTTGCCATGTAAAGTTTTCCTTTAAACTTTAGGCAAAAATAGAAAATTCCTACATCCTCTCAGCTTCAGCCCCTGTAGTTGATGTTGAAATATGTGGCCCCAGAAGAAGAGCAGAATAGAAAGCACTATAAGAAGAAAGGGTACTCTGGGTCCAGGAAGAGATAAAACAAAGTAGACAAGGAGGAAGCTTGGGCTGGGGAAGCAAGACAAAGGGAATTGGGTCCAGAGCAGTAGTTGTACATAATGAGGATGCCTGGTCAGAAAGATGTATTACTTAAATAAAAGCCAAGCTCCTCCTTGAAGGCATGGCAGAATGTAGAATAAGTTGAAAAGGAGATAGAAATGAGATATCAGAAGACTGGGCTGAGCATGGGATTGACCATCTAGAACAAAACTATAGAAGGATTCATTCTGCCTCATGATGTCCACAGAATTGACATCAGTAGAATAACAAAGATGAGACATTTAAATAGGATGGCCTTTGAGTTCCGTAACAAACTTTAGAAAACACAAGAAGTTAGGAAAAATACAATAAAGTAAGGACCAAGGCTTGAGCAACTGTGTTCTTGCCCTCAGGTATCGAGAAGTTCAAAGGTCAATATTTCCACAGTTGGGAATACAAGACTCCAGAGAAATTCCAAGGAAAGAGAGTCATTGTGATTGGCATTGGAAATTCTGGAGCTGATTTGGCGATTGAGCTCAGTCACGTAGCTGCACAGGTTTGGCTCCAAAAATTCTTTTACCCTCAGTGGAACCTACTCACCACCCTTTGATACATGGACATTGTACAAAATGCATGTAGCATGTCTCGCACTACTTCAGCCTGATAATTACCTCTTTACACCTGTTTTTGAAGAAGACATTTTGATAACCCATTCTAAAAAATAATTGAGAACGGAATAAAAATAATACTTCAAACTTCAATGACTGCTACCTTATTTATTTTTACCAGAGAGTGGGAGGCTTCATCAAGAGTTTCAGCCAAGAGTTTCAAAAATGAACATACTAAACAACCATCTTTTAAAATATCTTTATTTTTCACTGACATGACACTTTTCACCATCTCCCAACTCTGATCCCCTCTATACTCAAATTTCTAGGGACATAGATTAAATGCCCTAGATACCATCATTCTGTTATTAACAGATGGATGAGATTTTATGTATCAATTTTTTGACCTCTAGTTTTCATGCATTATTTTTTTTCCCAGCATTTAGAAACTTAAAAGATTTCTGGAATCAAACACTGTACTAGGGAGGGTTCAAAAGAATAGTGGATGAGAGCCAGAGGGAAGCTCAGGAAGATGTCAGGAACCATAAACAACACTTTGGGTGTGTGAGTGTATGTGTGTGTGTGTGTGTCTTTGTGACAGGTTCTGTTGCTCTTCCTGTCTTTGAAACAGCAAGACAGTCCTCAGACACTTTTTCTTGTGAACCAAATAAAAGATATATAAGGAGCTGAGAAAAGGGTCCTGTGAAATAAAAATGTCATATTGTGAGTCACCTGTTTTTAGTGTTTTGTGCTCTCTCCTAGGTATTTCTCAGCACAAGACGGGGTGCCTGGATTTGGAACCGGGTCTGGGATAATGGGATGCCCATGGACACTGTCCTCTTCACCCGTTTTAACTCTTTCCTCCACAAATTTTACCCTACGTTCTTGATCAACAGATGGGCAGAGAATAAATTAAACACACGATTTAACCATGACATTTATGGTTTGCAACCTCAACACAGGTATGTTCTAACATTTGAAAAAAAAAGTAATTTTACCTCTCTTTTGGCATTAAGAATTCAGACTGGAAACATAGGGATGGCTTGTTATGTCACCTCAAAATAAATAGACTTCAGCTATCTTATTAGAATGTCGAGCATCATTTCCCTCCTCATTTTTCTTTGGGCGATTCTACTTATTTACCTTAGAGGAAAGAACTTTAGTTTCAGGAATCTGGTAACAGCTACATCTATTCTTACCCTCTGTGTGTCCTTAGGCTTCGGCTACTGTTCACTTCTTTAAACTCTGAGACTTTCATAGGGTTGACAAGTAGCAGATGGAATATTGTTCATTGATAAGAACGAACTTCATTTTCCCAGGCCAACAGAAAGAATCAGGAATCTGATACTATAAAGCAATAAGAAAAGAGATTTGGCCAGGGATTGGTAGAAGGGGTGTCTTTGAATGCAACACATGCTTTCCTGGCCTTGAGTTTTCTGACAGAGATTTATCTATCAGATAAATAAACCACAGAGGTTAGGATCATTCTGGCTGCTGAGTGGAGGAGAAATTGTACAGAATCAAGGGTGACAGTGGAGAGATTGCTAATACTGTCAAAATAAACAATAAATGTTGGTAAAATTTAGAAAAAAGGTACATTGGTTCTTGCACTATCATAAAGCATAGGTTCTCATAATAAAATGGAAATCACAATATGATCTGATTTTCCTGTTTCAATATTAACACCTTGCATATGATTTTAAAAACACTACAAAGACATTGTTTTATGGAAGTTAGATATTGATGTATCACTGGTATATGCATATATGCTACATTTCAAAATCTGTTTTGAATATTTATTCAGTAAATAATTCAGAAAAATAATTAAGGGAAAGAAATCTTTTTTTAAAAATGCGGATCCTTCATTAAGCATTTTCTTAGCTCAACTCTTTTCCAAAAAGATTTATATTAACTTTCCTGGACTTCAATTAATCCTGCAGATTTCTGAGCCATCAAGCTACTTTCAGCGATGATCTACCCAACCACATAATCTCTGGGAGAGTTCTGATGAAACCAAATGTGAGAGCGTTCATGGAGACGTCCGCCATCTTTGAGGATGGCACAGAAGAGGGCATCGACGTGGTTATCTTTGCCACAGGATATACCCTCTCTTTCCCTTTTATGGAAAATGATCCAACAGTTCTGGATAATCATTTTTCTATGTTTAAATTCATCTTCCCTCCTCAGCTAGAGAAGCCAACACTTGCCTTCATTGGCATCCTCCAGCCAGTGGGAGCCACCATTCCCACATCAGAACTCCAGAGCCGGTGGGCTGCCCGCATATTCAAGGGTATGTTCTAACCTTACACACATTTAGAAAAGGTAGCCACCCAGGTGGTATGAGGTCAGAGGCAGTGTGAAGAGCTGCTGCAGCAAAATATTTCTGCAATTAACCTTTATAATATCTGAAATTCCACCACTTGAGATGTATTATCTCAGCATTTGATAGCTATTTAATCTTTGGTCCCTGTGTGAGAATGAAAATGGAAAACTGCTACCCTAAGCTATCATAAAATTGGCAAACAGTTCATCAGAGCATGTAGGGATATATATGGTGTAGGAATTGGGGGTGTATAACGAAAGAGATATTAACCTGAAATATAGGTGAGAAATAACAATTACTTCCCAAAGTTGCCAAGCTCATTCTGAAATCAAAGGACTTTTTTTGCCTTTCTCTTCAATGTCCATTCACAATATTTAAAAAACAAGCAAACAAACAAGTAATTATGGAAGAGTCACACAGTAACTGGAACACCACCACAGCACAATCAAAAGAGCAAGGACTGTATAATCAAATTTGGGGTTGAAACCCCACTCCATTATGTACTGGCTACATGATCTTAGCTACCTGACATTCACAAGATTCATATCTGTATCTATTTTTCAGAGTGGTGAGAATGAACAATCACCACATTAACTCAGACACAACAGCTACCTTCATGCAATGACACCTATCACAGTTTAATAATTCTGCTCATTTGTTTCTTCCCCTTAAAAAATTTCCCGTATTTCTCTGGAGCATTTTATGTCTCTCAGAATGTAGGATGTCTCCCATCATAGGAATGAAGGAGAGTTGTGAGGAGGTGCCTTCCATTATTTAATATAGAAAATTAGGAATAAATATCTATCCAATGGAGAAAAAGTGCAGGAGATACTGAGTTACCATTAGTACCTACAGTTACATATTTGTAAACTGAGTCATATTGTAAATGCACAAGAATAACTTCACTATTTAATGGCAAGCCAGACTGAATACTCTAGCAATGGGACCACAAGCACCGTAATTTATGTGTTGTCTGTTGGGTGGGGCTCCCTTCAGCTCATCCTTCTTCATGAGCTTTAGAATCTGCTGGTCAAGACTATGGAATCATCAGACACGCAACAAGGACACATCTCTGTACCTGTTGGCCACATGCACCTGATGAACAATGAGTGAAGGGCCTTCAAGAGCAATCTAGAGCCATTTCCCTCACCCCTGTGCCATCTTTTTTATGATGTTCTTTAGCAAATGGACTCTCAGGATATCTTTTCTTCCTAAAAACACATCTTCTCAATAAAAAAAAATTTTCAAATTTCAAATTTCTTTCCTAGGATTAAGCAAATTACCTTCAGTGAGTGACATGATGGCTGACATAAGAAAGAAGAGGGAAAAAATGGAAAAAATGTAAGAAACTTGCGTGTGTGTGAAAGTCAACTGAATGTGTTTAGGTGGAACTGTAAGTCTATCATGTAGTCTTTCTATTTTTCTCATCCTAGGATCTGGATCAGTTTGCATAGATAAGGTCTCAAAATATCAACTTTCTCATTCCTCTCAACCCAGCATAATATCATTCATGGAATGTTTATGGGGTAGAATGGATGCAGAATGATCTGCCATGGAAACATTGGAACTTTATTTAAAGTCCATAGAACAGCACATACGAAACATAATTATAAATTTATATCATATCATAGCCTTATGGATACAAGGCATATGAAAATATAAGATGAAATGAAGGATTGTTTCATTCTTTTAAGGAGTTGGAAGAGTACATCAACATGAGAAATTAGTTGGCAAATCACTACAGAATCTGATTAAAATTTTGACATGAGGGCAGAAACCTGCAGGCTGTGCCAAATCTTCTTAATGGAAAATTATTCTCCAACATTGGAGTTGGGAATGTACTTTACCTACATTCAACAAATATCTGTTGAGAATCTGCAATGCAAGTGTCACAGCATGTTCTCTAAGATCAAGGAGCTTACATCCTAAAAACAATCAGTTTTCCAGTTTCTTTGGTTTAAAAATGTGGGACAGGAATTGCATATCAATAGTATTTAAAAGCAAATTAATTTTACACATACCCAAGACTGGGAAATGGAGTGTAGTTTCATGCATTATCTAAATAACTGCCCTATGCAATTCGAATATCATGATTCTTACCACCAACTTACCAAAATGAAATTGTATTCCGAATGAAAACCAAATATGTGGCAAAAACAGAATGGCCTCAGTTACAGAATTTAAGAAAAGAAGAATACCATTAAGACAACAAAATCTTCTGAAGCCCACTTATTACTATCCAAAAACCCTGGGAAGGAATTGCGGGGGTGGGGGCGGGGAGCGGAAGTACACACGATGAGTATTTTGTTAGAAACCACCAAGACCAAGGTAACTGAAAACAAAGAACGTCGTTTTATGGCTTGTTTTTTGGAGAAATCACCAACAGCTTAGTCACCATTGATGCTTTTCTCCAGGGACTATCCCCACATATGAGGTCAACAAAAGGTTCAAAGGAAACTATGCTTGGCAGGATGGAGAAGTTCACCTGACTTGAGTTTCTGGGTTTTCTTCCTTCTGGTTTCAGATTCCTGAGCAATCCCCGTGATACCCGCAGAGTGCCCTACGTGGAGTACATGGATGAAATTGCCTCGGAAATAGGCGTGAAGCCCAACCTGTTCTCGCTCTTTCTGCAGGATCCGAAGCTGACCATGGAAATCTTCTTTGGCCCGTGCACCCCATATCAGTACCGACTGCAGGGGCCGGGGAAGTGGGCGGGGGCTCGGCAGGCCATCCTGACCCAGAGGGAGCGAATCATAAAGCCCCTGAAGACGCGAACCCTCCGCGGTGACCAGCCGCCTTTCTCTGTGCCATTTTGGGTTAAAAGTCTCTGTGCAGTCCTCTTCCTTTTTCTCCTCACCTTAGTCATTATTAAAGGATAGTTCTTCTACAGTCATTACGATGTTTCAGGCCAACGGTGACATACGCTAATTAGGAAGTGGGGCTTGTACAACTCTTTATCCCTCAGCTCACACTAGAGCAGTGAATTATCAAATACTTCACAATTTCACAGGCAAGAGGATTTCAAATGAAGGGGTTTGAATAATAGTTTATTTGGGAAGTACACATTTAATTTCTAGAATGGGACAAAGGTTCTCAGGGACACGAAGTTCTCCTAGCCCAACCCTGATAGTGAATAGGCAATTTGCTGGGTGTTTGCAATCGGTGAATTATTGGTTCTGCAACTACCGTACAGATTGGGAAAAAGTATCTCTTCAACTTATCTAGAAAAATTTAGCAGTGAACAAATGTCTTCATCAGAAACCCTTTCCATTAGGGCCACATTCTATTGAATCACAGATGTTGAGGTAATAGGTTATTTTAGGTATTATATTTTTTATGATATGGAGTATAGCATGAAGGGGGAAAGGGAATAAAAGAAGAAAGGAAAATAAACATAATTTTACATTTTATTAAAACTATCAAAATTGCATGGAATAAGTGCTACAAACTTCTGTAAAAATGCTCAGGAAAATGAGAAGCAGAAGTGCGGTAAAAGAGTAACAGGTATTTGCAACATTTACAGAAACTTTTATAATTAATCAGAGAGTTGAAATATGTCTTTGTCACTAATTCAGTCACTCATATCACCAGGCTATGAATGGGCCTGGTTCTCATATTGTTTATGTTTGTTTCCCTATAACTGAATTATATCATTCATTCTTTCATTTACTCAAAGAAATATTTATTGAGCTTCTGCCATGCCAAACATGAGCTTAGCACTGGGAATAAATAGATGTATTCAATATCATTTGGTTTTATGGTTTCAATATCATTTATGCTCTGATAATGCCCGTATTATTTTATTAAGCTGCCATAATGTATATACCAGAAATGGAACAGCTTTTAAAATGGAATTTAATAAGTTACAAGTTTACAGTTCTAGTGCTGAGAATATGTTCAAACTAAGGCACCAATAAGAGGTTACCTTCACTCAAGAAAGGCTGATGCCATCTGGAACACCTCTGTCAGCTGGGAAGGCACAGGGCTGGTATCTGCTGGTCCTTGCTCCTGGGATCCATTGCTTTCAGCCTCTGTTTCTTGTGGGACCTCCCTTGGCATCAGTGGGCCTTCACTCAGCTCCTCCAGGACACAACTCTGGGTTCTGGCTCACTTAGTGCCTCAGGGGAAGGCACATGGCGATGTCTGCTGGGCCTTACATCTCCAAATATCTGGGTTTGTGTTGGCTCTGTCAGCTCTGAAGCAACTGTTCTCCAAGCATCTGCATTTCCAAGCATCTCTGTCATTTCTAAGGTATCTCCAAAATGTTTCCCTTTTAAAGAATTCTAGTAAACTAATCAAAACCCATCCTGAATGGGTGGAGTCACATCTCCATCTAATCAAGAAGTCATACCCACAGTTGGACATGTCACACCTTTGTGGAGATAATCTAATCAAAAGTTTCCACCCTACAATACTGAATCAAGATTAAAAGAAATGGCTGCCTCCACAAGATTGGATCAGGATTAAAATGTGGCATTTCTGGGGCACATAATAGTTTCAAACCAGTGTAATGTCCAAGCACATGTCTCCACCCCTGACCTCTCCCTAAGGCCTACATTCACATCACCAAATTCAGCATATTCAAGCTTAGCACAATAAACCAAACTTCTAAAGTTTTCCCCTAAACTTGCTCCTCCTGCAGACATCCCCATCTCCTTCAATGACAACTGCAGCTTTTCAATCTCAAGCAGAAACATTTCAAGTCTTCTTGATTTCTTTCTTTCTTACACCATATCTAGTCTATCAACAAATCTTATCACCTTCAAAGTAAATCCAGAATCTCACCACTTGTCACTACTCCATTGCTACCACCTTAGCCCAACCCACCATCTTTTGTTTGTGTTATTGTAGTACTCACCTAACTGGATTCCTTTAATCTCTATGACCCCTTCTCATTACGGCAGCTAAAAAATGATATTTTAAAATGTTAGTTCAGATCATGTCACCTTCTGCCTCAAACTGACCATGGTTTCCAAACCACTCCAAGGAAAACCCAATTTGCAGTGATGACCTGCAAATCCCTTCATGACCTGCTTCCCCACAACTCCTCTGACTCCACCAAGTACTACGTGCCTCCATGCTCATTCCTTGTACAATACAAGTCCACTCTCTATTCAGGATCATCACACTTGCTGTTACCTTTTCTGGAACAACTCCCCCTGGATGTCCACAGAGCTCCCTCCTTTACTTCCTTCAGGCCTTTGCTCAAACGTCACCTTGTCAGGGAGACCTTTCCCTACTACTCAACATAAGATAACACACCTCAAAAGTGTCACTCCCTACCCTCCTTAACCTGCTTTATTTTCTCACTGTCATACTATATATTAACTGTTATCCTGTTTTTCAATCTCTAACGTTCAAAATTGTTTCTTGCCATATGAAATAAGCTCAATATGACAGGAACCTTACTGTTTTATGTCTAGATTATAGATCATTCTTGGCACACGCCAGGTACTCAAAATATTTGCTGAACAATTAACAAGTAGATACCGGTCTTGTCTTCAAAGAGCTCACAATTTAACGAGAAAAGTTAGAACATACACATATAAATGAAAATTCAACATTTACGCATCGGTCTATACTAAAAATATGAACAAATGCTATTGGAATACAAAGAATACAGCCAAGAATTCAGCGAAGGGAGGTAAGGAACGATTTGCAGAAGTGAGGGAAGTTGAGAAGGATCTTTAAAGACACATAGAAGATTTTTCTGGAAAAAGCGAAGGGCATCAACTAAGCAATGTGTGGGTGAGAGGAACAGCCTGGAATGCTAGAGTGCTCAGGGAGTGACCATAGCTCAGGGTAGGTGGGAGTGGGTGATAGAAGTGAATCTGAAGAGGTGGTCTAAGGACTGAATTGGAAGATTCCCTTCCCTGCACACTTATCTCCACTCCTTGGTTCACCCAAAGCAGAACCATAGCCCCTTACCCCCACCACAACCACCTCCATCTTCCTCAATCCAGCTTCTCCCCACACCATACCATCTCCAAACTGCCAGAAAAGTTGACTTTCTAAAAGTCAAATCTGGCCCCATCATTCTCCTACTTAAAACTGTCTCAATCTTCATTGCCTAATGAACAAACTCCTTAGCATGCATTTAAAGTTTTTTTTGTAGTTTGTGGGTGAAGTGGAGCTTTCCAATTTTAGGTTTTCTTTACTTGATTAATCCAGAAAGGCAGCATTGGAATTCAAATTTAAATCTGATACAAGATCAATCGCCCCCCAAATCACACCTCTGATCACACTTCTGAGGAAACTCATCACCACCATGGCCCCCTCTTGTTCCACAGTCACTTACAAAAAAGTCCTATAAGAGTAGTCCCAAGCCTAAAGGAAGTTTCTGTTTTGGTTTTTTTTTTTTTTTTTAATAGTTTTTGTCGCCTCTCACTGACAAATGATCCTCTCCAGCGATGGTGCTCAAACTTGAGCATGCATCAGAATCCCTGGGAGGGCTTTTTAAAATACCCATTGCTGCACTCTATCCCTAGAGATGCTAATTCAGTAGGTCTGGGGCAGGGTCCAAGAATTTGCATTTCTAGCAACTTCCAAAGTAATGCTGCTGTCACTGTCTGGGAACCATACTTTCAGGACCACTAACCTACCTGAGCTGTAACCAGGAGGCCAGCAGGACTGCTTCTGAACTCATTTTATATACCTATGGGAAATGAATTCTGCCAAGTACAGCAAAGCACAGAGGTTATAGAGAAGTGACAGATCCTGCTCTCCCACTCTGGAGTAACTGTATAGACAGATACAGAAAGGGTAGATACCAGAACTTCCTGAGCCCCTAAAGAGCCAACTCAGCCCCCTCTTTAAGTGAAGCAAAGAAATCTTTTCCATTTTAGCCTTCTTCTGGAAAGCATAGAGGGATTCCTTGGTCCCAGCTGTTCTGTCTTAGGCTGGCCCTGCCCAACTGATCTTCTAACAGAAAATGAGTGGC